>JAJOOS010027597.1:0-13890 GCA_029582725.1 Solanum chiquidenum
CTTCCGCCTGTTTATATTGTTATTTGCCTACTCTTGTTTAGTTTCTACCCTCAGACCCATTACTAGTTGTTCCGGGTTACGGGTTGGCTTACCTGCTGGTGGGTTATAGTAGGTGCCATCATGACTTGAGAAATCGGGTCGTGACAGAAACTTCTTTGAAATTCTTTTACTTAAGTCGAGGGCCCATTGGAAACAACCTCTCTACTTACACTCTACCCTCCGTGGACTCCACTTGTGGGATTACACTGGGTATGTTGTTGTAGAAGTCCTTCATAAGAACAAATAAGACCTATAAATAAATAGAAGTTAACACCCATTTTCTATTCGGCAATAAATGTTCAAGATGATAAAAATCTAAAACTACAAAATCATAATTAGAACTAGAACTCTAGTAAATGGATATTGAGTAAGCTAGTCTAATTGAAATCTTTAGGTGGCACATCCAGTAATCTATGAAACAGAATATGCAACTAATCTTCCTAATCGGTGGCTACATGAGACATTCTTGTGTGCAAAGTAATATGGAAGAACAAATTTGAAGCTAAGAGGCCATACTTGTTGCCAAGATATTACATGATTTAATTAAGAAACTATCCTATGAGATGCAGTTTAGATTGAGAAAAATGTACTAGTGCTAAAGTAAGTTGTAAAATTTGGATGTCTACTTCCAGTGAGGGAAAACAATGCAAAAGAGAACATGGAAATCAATTTTCTCCAGCAGAGGACATGCTTAACTGATTTGCAGAAAAAACAGTTTTTATATCTTGTTCATGCCATAGTCTACTGTGATTCCATGGCTTGTCCTGATCAACATTGCGTGCCACTTGCTGACCCATTTGTTCAATCAAATCATGCATCTCAACCATTCCTTCAGAAATATATAAGAGTGATTTTTGGATGAGGACATCTGTTCCAATCTCTGATCGGAAGCCAAAACTGTTCAGTATAGTAATCACATCATCTCTCTTTCTTCCTCGAAAAAAGCATGCAATATCAAGGAATATATTCTTCTCTTCATGGTTCAGTCCGTCTAGACTTAAACTGAGCTGCTTAGCAATTTTTTCATATCCAGTATCTTTGAGTCTATCTAATGCACTTCTCCACTCAGTTATGCCTCGCTTGTAGAGAAAGGAACCCAAGACCTTAAGAGCTAAAGGTAAGCCTTTAGCATAATCTACTACAGATTTGGAGAGTTTCAAGAACTCTTTATTAGGAGTTGGTTTCTGAAAAGCGTGCCAACTAAAAACTTCAATAGCCTCATCTTTAGCCAACTCAGGAACAGAATATAACTTGTCATGACTACGTAGTAAATCTTGGTTTCTAGTTGTTGTAATAATTATACTGCCATCACCAAACCAGTCATGATTTCCAACTAAATATTCCAATTGGTCTGCATTATCCACATCATCAAAAACAATTAAAACTTTCCAGCGGCAAAGCGTTGTTTTTATCATGCCAGCTCCTACATAATAATTTGATATTTTCATTGCTTTTTCTTTTAAGAGTCCTGAAAGAAGTGTCTTTTGCAAGTACATCAGCCCATGCTTCTTTGATTCTTCTCTAACATTCGCAAGAAAACAAGACCGTTGAAATTGATAAGAAACCTTGTCAAAATATTTTCTTGCAAGAGTTGTCTTCCCAACGCCTCCGATCCCCCAAATTCCAATAAAATGGACATCACCTGATCGAAACTTCAGTAATGATTCTACTTCACCCATACGAGATTCAATTCCCACTAGATATTTTTCAGTATCTGAAACGGTTTGGTGCATATTTCGGAAGTTATCATTTATAATCTTGTCAATAGATTCTGCTCATTCCTGCATTCAGTAAAAATAAAATAATAAAAATGGAACATTTGAAACACAAGAGACGTAAAAGCAGCCAAAAGCAGCCCATATTCCATCCAATGCTTCTCCAGGACTTGTCTAATATGTGTGAGGGAACAGGGAGTTTAAATTCACAAGAAATCGTGTTTGAAGTTTCTCTTTCAATAGTTGCCTTCTCTATGCAATCCATTTCCATTATCACATCCACATGAAACATTTCCATTCACATTGTTAGCAAAAATCACACTTCGCCCAAACAAGATTCAATTGCAACTAAATTTTTGTCAGTGTCAAATATTATGGTACCTAATCATTGTAATAAATTCTCTTCTTTTTTTTATGACAAGGAAACCCGCAGCCGCTACCCTTTTGGTGCGCACAAGGCAAAACCCCCGTTCCTATGCAATAGCTCGCAAACCACATTGGAGAGGTAACCCGCACAAGGCAAGCCCGGTGCGACGAGCTCGACCCATAAGGCAAACCTCTTACTTTCGCTGGCAAGGGGTTTCGAACTTGAGACCTCCAACATGGAAGTCCCACGCCCAAACCACTGGGGCACCCCGAAGGGTAAAACAAGATTCAATTGCAACTCGATTTTTGTCCATTCAAATATTATGGTACCCAATCATTTGAGTTCAGATAAATGCTCATGAACTGAACCAAAATCTTTTTTATTACAATCAAAATATTCTTTTGCGGGATTGGTTTCTCAGCAAGTCCCGTAGCAAAAACAATCAAACAAACCACATCGAATGAATGCTATTTTAGCAATTAAGGATAAATTAGGAAATTTGATCTTTTAGCATTTGGACATGGGCAATAAATACACCTTACGTGCTCAAAAGCAACTGAATTGCACGCTGTTGGGATTTATGCAATTTTGATGATTGACAAAGAAAGATGAAACACGTCAGTCAACATGGTCCAAAGATACACTGTCACGAGCAGTTGAATTCGGAAAAGCTTTTAAGATGAATAAAGACAAAAGTGTATAAATAAAGGAATGGATAATGCTAATTTTGTGAGAAAGCCAAAGGAAGTAAACATCTGATGAATTGAAGAGAAGGAGTCAATGAGACGATTTGAAGGAGTCTAAAAAGGCAAAGAGTTTTAATTGAAGAAGGAGTCTCACTTAAAGTAGAACTCTTCAAGTTACTATTGAATTGAAGTGTTGGAGTTTGACTACAATACAAAAGAATCAACGAATGTAAGTTGAGGAAAGAGTCTAAAGAAGCAAGGAGTTTGAATTGAAAAAGGAGTGTTACATGAAGTAGAACTCTAAGTTAAGAGAGTTCAATTCAATGAGGAGTTTGAAGTAAACAATAACTCTATGAAGAATTGTGTTTAAATAGAGGCGAAGTCGTCCAGGATACTTGTGCACTTACAGAGCAAAAAGAGCAATTGAGAAATTAACTTTGCAAGTGCTACCAGCGAATTGAAGGAACACATCGAAGAACCTGATCCTTTTACATAGTTTATGTGTTAGGAGTTTTTCTTTGTGATTGAGTTTGTTAGGGTTTTGCCCTGATTTTCTTTCATTATTTGAAGTTTATTTATTTCCTTAAAGAAAAGTCAAGTATTACCATAAATACTTGAACTTTTTCTGAAAGGAAAATATAATTTCTTCCATATTTGGTTTATTCTTTACTTAGAGGAATAGTTTGAAGATCTATAAATTGAAGATCCCTATTTTCATAGCATAACACAATATAATCCACAATGTAGTCGTTTAGAGTCTTATTTATGAGGAGATTTTTTCTCCTAAACATATTTATGAATTTTTTAAATATTAGTTTTCAATATGTAGGTCACTTGACGAAACCATATTAATAATATATCTTTAGTATGTTTTTATTTGTCGTTTAATTTATCAATCATTTCATGATTTGCAAATTATAAGCTTTCGCATGATGCTCTAATCACCTTCATAACCCAACAAGTGGTATTAAAGCACATGGTTCAATGATCTAATGCTTGAATGAGGTTGAAGACATGCTCAAGTGGTTTCAAATCAGTTTGTAACTAATTTGATGATAAAGAAGATTTTTGTCCAGCTACATGTGGAGAAAAGATTAAAACCATATTTCCGACATTTCTGTTGCTGCATCTTTGAAAATAAAAATAAAATATTTTTAAACCATTTTTAACCCATATAGTTTAAACTTTATTTTTAACCATGGCAAACAGCAGTGATGAAGACTATGTGAAGAACGAAAATATCATACATGTGAAGAAGACGGATCAAGTTTTGTCAAGAAAATCTAGCCAAAAGGGGAGATTTGTTAGGGTTTTCCCCTGATTTTCTTTCCTTATATGAAGTTTATTTATTTTCTTAAAGAAAAGTCAAGTAATACCATAAATACTTGAACTTTTTCTGAAAGGAAAATATAATTTTCTTCCATATTTGGTTTATTCTTTCCTTAGAGGAATAATTTGGAGATCTATATATTGAAGATCCCTATTTTCATAGCATAATACAATAGGATCCACAATGTAGTCGTTTAGAGCCTTGTTTATGAGGAGATTTTCTCCTAAACATATTTATGATTTTTTAAATATTAGTTTTAAATATGTAGGTCTTGACGAAATCATATTAATAATATATCTTTAGTATGTTTTTTATTTATCGTCTAATTTATCAATCATATCATGATTTACAAATAATAAGCTTCCGCATGACGCCCTAATCACCTTCATAACCCAACAGAGTCTTGATGTAACCTTAGTTCAGTGAGTTATAAACTGAATTAGGAGTGTTATCTTCAAGTTGTAATAACTCGAAGAGTTGGGAACACATACCTTGGGAGGTTTGTGTTGAAGTTAAGGAATTAGAGTTAGTTCCGTAGGTTGCAAAGTTTGTAATCTATTTTCTGTGGAAGCTCAGTGGTTTAGTGAAGTTGGAGTTAAATCTTGTAGGAATACAGGTCGTGGTTTTTTACACCTTTTGAGCCGGGTGTTTTCCACGTAAAAATACTTTGTTTTTACTTACTGTCCTTACTGCTTTGCTGGAACACGTTAGACAACTTGTTTCACACTTAAGTGAAAAGTTAAAATCAGTAAATTATAAGGTCGTGTAGACTAACAATTGGTATCAGAGCAGGCTATCTTATAAAGGCTAACACCTATGATAAGATCACGATGAATTCTGCACCACCTATTGGGCATAGCGAAGGACAATCAACCATCCGACCACCAATGTTCAACAAATCACACTTTGGGTGGTGGAAGGCACGCATTGAGGACTTTATCCAAGCTGAAGACTATGACTATGGGATAGAATAAATACAGGACCAACTATCCCTATGAAAACTGTGGAAGGAGCTAAAGTTTCAAAGGTAAGGGTTGAATTCACTGTTGAAGATCTAATGGCTCTCAGGAAGAATGCGAAAGCCAAAAACATTCTTGTTCATGGCTTAGGACCTGATGAGTATAACAAAATTTCAAATTGTACCACTGCTAAACAGATATGGGACGCACTGGTAAATGTCGTGAAGGAACCAGCCAAGTCAGGAAATTCAGAGTGGCTATGTTGTTCACTGATTATGAAACCTTCAAGATGAATGAAAATGAACCCCTTCTAGAGATGATTACTAGACTTACCACCCTAATCAATGAGTTATCATCCCTAGGAAAGGTTCTCACCACTGAGGAACAAGTCGATAAAGTTTTAAGAATTCTACCAAAGACAAAATGGGATGTCAAAGTTACTGCCATCTGGGAAGCCAAAGATATCTCCATCATGACACTTGATGAACTAGTAGGAAATCTTAGAACATATGAAATGATTATGGATGGTCTGAAGAAAGAGAAAGTGTTTAATGATAAGTCACTAGCCTAGAAAGCATCGGATTGTGAAGAATCTGATCTAGATGAAGACCAAATAGCTTTCTTGGCAAAAAGCTTTAAGAAGTTCTTCAAGAAGGGAAAAGGAGGCGACAAGAAGGAAACAAGTAATAAGAAGTGGTCAAATGAAAAATCTCTATCCGGCTGCTACAAGTGTGGAAAGGCTGATCACTATGTTAAAGTATGTCCTCAATGGAAAGTAGAATGAAGAAAAGAAAGAATTGAAAAGGAGTTGAAAGAGAAGGCTGGTAAACAAAAGATAAGAGAAGAGTGTGCCATGGTAGCTGCTTGGGGTTCAAGAGCTGGAGATTCTGATGATGATGAGATAAATGCGATTGCTTTCATGGCTATTGGAGATTCGGACATGGAAGAAGAAGAAGCAAACTTTGAGGTAAGTATCCTTGACTTAAAAGAAAAATTGCATCTTTTTTCTAAAAGAAAACTAATTATCATGATGAGTAGCTTAATTGATGATTTTCAAGAATTAACTTGTGAAAGAGATCAACTATTTAAAGTTTTTGCAAATAAAAAATTTGAGTGCATGGATCTCAAAAACTACAAAACTGTAACTGAAGAAGAAAATTGTTCTCTAAAGAAACAGGTTGATAAACTTGGTTCATTAAATTTGAATCTAAAATCTGAGATTTTAAAGTTGTCTATTAGTGAAAAAGGAAAATGTATCATGAGTGATTCTGAAAAAATGCTAGAAGGTGAGCTAAAAAAGTGCAAAATTGACTATTTTGGTGAAAATAAAAGGTGAAAAATTTGAACCTAGAAATTTCCAGGTTAAAAATGGATCTTGAAAAGTCAAATAGATGGACGAATTCCTCCAAAATTGTTAACAAATTGAGTGATAGGTTGCACAATGAAAAGGCTGGCATAGGATTCCATAAAAAAAATATTATCTCTGAGGATTTCTGCTATATTTATGGTAAAATTGGTCATCCAACTACTGAGTGTCCAGTTGCTAATGATTTTAGAAAAAGAAAAACTAAATTGGCAAATGGAAACAGATTTATACCTGTTGGCAGAAACTGGTTCACTAACTTGTTGCCTAGATGGGCGAGAAGAAATCTGATTCACCCTTTTGATCATAAGAAAGGACCCAAGCTTGTCTGGGTTCCTAAGACTAACCTTTAAGCTATTTTGCAGGTGAAGCTGAAAGGAAGCAAGTGATTTAATTCATAGATATTGCTTACTTAAGTGATATGAATGAAGACAAACGAAAGTTCCTTTTGCTCACTTCACAAAAGGGGGAATGTGTCATTAAAAAAAATGTAATGCATGGGTCATTGTAACTAATGAGCGTGCATTTGAACACGTTGTCCCACATGTTTTATTTGTTGAATAGACTAAGGGCACATTGATAGGGGGAACAATGAATGTTGGAACTGATTTATCCACAAAAGTATGTGGTTGCTGGATCACGTTGTTCTTAGTCAAACAACAATTGATGGATTCTGACACTAAGTAGGGAGCATTATGAAAAGAATAAGTTAGACTTGGGGATTATTAAGATTGCATGAACTCCCCTCAATGATTGGCTAGAATAATTGTTCTCCTTAATTTTATGAGCTAAAATGTTGTTCAATTCAGTCTTACACATTTAGTTGTGTATCTCAATTCTAGATCTTTGACTTGTTTTAACCTAATTTTGTATTAAATTGTGCAGATAAACGATGCAAGCTAGCAATTATTATCACAAAATTGCTCTTATCAGGTGTGTTCTATATTGATAAAGGTTAATATTGTCTAAAGTGAAACTGTTGAGCACTCATGTTCCATGTATTAATTGTTCTAATACAGAATAAAATAATTGTCAAAGCTCAAGAGTCTCATTCTTTCAAATTGTTCTCTCTCAATTTGTCTACTTGAATTTTTTTGGCAAGTTTAAATTAGATATTCACAAAAGTACATCTATTGATATTTGTGATGATGTCTTCTTCAAATTGCTCTTAACTTAGTGCATATATAATTTTCATTTGAGTAGGGAAATCTAGTTCCTCATTTTCAGTTCATGAGGAAGAACCAACTCCTGAAACACATCTTTTTTTTCTATTCCACCTTGAACTCCTATCTAGAAATCAGAAGTGTCAACAAGATGCCATTATTAAAGATGATCTTAGAGCTAGCATGAAAAAAAAATGATAATATGATTCCCATTGTGATTTTTGAGGAATACTCAATTCCAATTCATGCATGAACTTTCCAAACGCAAAAAAGAGGTTATTGAATAGATAAATCATGTTGATCTACATACTCCACTGAAGAAAATTGATACTCCAATGAAAAGGTTGAAGTAATATTTTCACTGATAAGATTGCTTAACTGGAGGCTGGTCATATTGCTTATATAAAAAAAAAAATCAGATATGAATTTAAGCTCTACAGACTGTTCTTGATAAAGAAAGGGATGAAAATGCTGAAATTATTCGTTGGTTGACACAATTATCTCCACATGTTCCATTCTTCTTTTCACTTTCCAATGTTAGTGCCTCTGGCTTTATTCTACTCCTATCCAGTGTTTATTTTTTGATTAGTGCTCAATAGTTTTTGCTTCTTTCAGTATGACTTCGATCTTATATAGAACATTAACGAGTTGTTTAATAGAATGATTATCTATTGCTTTAATGACTCATGTTCTTTCTCTCTATAATACATTATTATGTTGCATGAAGTCGTTATCTAATTGTCTTGGTGATAGCCAGTGGCCATGAATAGTTTAACTAATCAATCTAGCTCGTATATTATAGGATTGACATAACTTTTCAATGATGCCAAAAGGGGGTAGATAAGAGTTGTGCAGTGTTTATAACTTATTGACTAACTGGTTTCATGTTAGTATTGCATGCTTCAGTGTCTACAGATGAAATGGTTTAAATGCACAAAGAAATGAGATTTGTCATCATCAAAAAGGGAAATTTGTTGGGATTTATGCAGTTTTGACGATTGACAAAGAAGGATGAAGCACGTCAGTCAACATGGTCCAAAGGTACACTGTCACGAGCAGTTGAATTCGGAAAAGCTTTTAAGATGAATAAAGACTAGAGTATAGAAATAAAGGAATGGATAATGCTAATTTTGTGAGAAAACCAAAGGAAGTAAACATATGATGAATTGAAGAGAAAGAGTCAATGAGACGATTTGAAGGAGTCTAAAAAGGCAAAGAGTTTTAATTGAAGAAGGAGTCTCACTTAAAGTAGAACTCTTCAAGTTACTGCTGAATTGAAGTGTTGGAGTTTGACTACAATACAAAAGAATCAACGAATGTAAGTTGAAGAAAGAGTCTAAAGAAGCAAGGAGTTTGAATTGAAGAAGGAGTGTTACATGAAGTAGAACTCTAAGTTAAGAGAGTTCAAGTCAATGAGGAGTTTGAAGTAAACAATAACTCTATGAAGAATTGTGCTTAAATAGAGGCGAAGTTGTCCAAAATACTTGTGCACTTACAGAGCAATTGAGAAATTGACTTCACAAGTGCTACCAGCGAACTGAAGGAACACATCGAAGAACTTGATCCTTTTACAAAGTTTATTTGTTAAGAGTTTTTCTTTGTGATTGAATCTTGATGTAATCTTAGTTTGGTGAGTTATAAACTGAATTAGGAGTGTTGTCTTCAGGTTGTAATAACTCGAAGAGTTGGAAACACATACCTTGAGAGGTTTGTGTTGAAGTTAAGGAATACGAGTTAGTTCCGTAGGTTGCAAAGTTTGTAATCTATTTTCTGTGGAGGATAAGTGATTTAGTGAAGTTGGAGTTAAATCTTGTAGGGGTACAGGTCGTGGTTTTTTACACCTTTTGAGCCGGGTGTTTTCCACGTAAAATACTTTGTTTTTACTTACTGTCCTTCCAGGTTATACCAAGGGGTTCAAAAGACACACTTATGCCAACAAAAGGTGTCTATGGTCACTAAAATAGTTGAAGTGTCTACATGACCATCGGTGACAAGTTTAAGGGGTTATCTATGTAAGACGAAAGAGTATATATTATTGACCATGCAATATTAATTACTACTTTAATGAGTTTTTGTATTGCAATCTACGTTTTACTACTCTATTAGCAGTTCACAACTTTGGGACCCAGAGAAGAAAGCATTAAATTTCACTGCAAGTTGATTACTCTCACAGTCAAGTACATGGATGTTGACTGATTTAAACAGAGTACACATTTCATGAGCCTAAATGACATGCAAAACAAAAAATTGAAGTTTGTCACTCAAAACTAAGATATAGAAGCATACTGTAACCAAAATCATGTCATGTTCACATGATTCTGTATCCCTCTTGAATTCCATCCTATACCCCGGTAAAAAATCTGTTAACGAGTTCATCTAAAGTTTATTTTAGCCCAAAAGCTTTAAATGCACATCCAATTGAATGGTATTTTCAGAAGGTAATTTGACCTTTTAAAGTAGAAGATAGAGACTTTCTTAAAAGTAAAAGAAGAAGATGGGTCTTGAAATACTCTCAATTAGAGTCGGAGTTTTTTGGTTACTTATCAGAAATTATATAATAAACTGACCCCTGGTGTTTTCATGATGTTCTCTGTTGATAAAGTAGAAATTTTGTTGAATTTTTGGGCAAAGGACGTAACAAGAATTATACCAAAAGGTAGAAAACCTACAAAAGTTAACATGCTATTCTTAAAAGCATGTTTATTTCAAAGACAACGGAAACCATTGGAACTTTGCATAGCATTTCCCAGAAAATGAAAAGATGTCCGAATAATTAAGTGAAAACTCAAAGGATCTTTTACTACTCACCCATTAGCTGTTTTACGAACATCCAGTCCTGCTATTCCAGCAGCTTTATGTAGAGAGTCCTTCCACCTCTGCACCTTCTCCAAATTATCCTTGTGATTTGTCTCATATTTTTTCCTTAGAGCAAGATCTGCCTCGTGTTTGGTTGCCAACTCCTCAAAATTAGCCTTGAAATCTTCCCTGTGTTTTTCCAACGCTTTAGCAAAGCTGCTGCTCTCAGCTTCACAGAGAGCTTAAAATGTTAATTTCAGGTATGTATGCATTAGCTATAGAAGAGAAAATACCAAAATAATGATTAGAAAAGTTATCTTGAAAGAGCATTTAAGTTTGATAAGTTAAATAAGTCAGAACAATAAATAATATTATTAGTGAGTCAGGAGTGTTACTTTCAATGAATATTTCTGATTACTTACTTTTCATGCGTATATCTGATGGTTCGACGTTATAGAAGACAGGATATGCTTTCTGTTCCTTCTTGTCAACACACTCCATGATCATTGTGAGTTCCTCCAAGCACCAGGTGGATGAAGCATAGTCCTTGGAGAAGATAATAATGGCAGTTCTTGATTCCTCAATGGCTTTCAATAGTTCTATTGAAATGAACTTCCCTCTTTCAAGTTCCTTATCATCTTTGAATACGTTGATTCCTATGTCTTGGAGACGTTTAAAAAGATGGGCAACAAAGTTATTGCGGGTGTCTTCTCCTCTAAAACTCAAAAAGGCATCATATTTCCATTTTTGATTCGCTTTATTTTTTGGAGCCACGGAAAATGTATGGGTTCTGGCAATCTGCAAATATACAAGCAAGAGTAGGTAAAGACTTGGGAGTAGAGCCCAGAAGCAAAAAGAATTAATAAGATAAAGAAGAAAAGGGAATCTCAAGGAGGGTTGACTGAAAACAATTATCTATACATTAACAGAAAGACAGAAGAGGCTCGCATGTCAAATCTGCCCTCTCTGCAAAACAAAGTAGAAGACAACATCATTAACTATGTTCCAAACGTTAAATAATTTTGGGGTCGGCTATATGAATCCTCAAATCTATTCCGTTTAATTTGTACTAGTTTCATTTCAATACTCAATAATTTTGATACAAGACTAATTAGGGAGTTCTCTAACACAAGGGGGTCTCTATATTTTCTTAAAAACCGTAAGGTGGGTCTCTACATTTTTCAACTTACATACAAATCTCTGAACAAGCTAAAAATACTCCTAGCATATACTGTTGGTTTATTAGCATTTTAATATTAATATTTTTAATATATTAATTTGCTTTATTTTGGAGTTAGAAAGAATGATGAATGTTTCAGCAGTTAGTGGACAATTATCATTGCTGGTACGTTAGGCATTAGTGCCTAATTACTCATTTCTGTTAATCAATTTGCATAGGCATTATTGGCCATTATGTGATGGTTACAATATTGTTATTGCCGTTGTATTATTCTGGCAGAACTAGTAGTGGTCAACTATGACCATTACTCCTCCATATTGAAATCCCATTCTTTATTCCTTCTTTATACCTTGTAACCTATATAACTCCTAGGCCTTTTATCTTCACTATTTACTACACCATTATCTTCCTATTCATTGCTAGGAAGACTTCTTCTAGTATAAATAGTGGTGGTCTTCATTAGGCTTGTTACACACTATATAAGAAAAATATAGAGTGAAAGAGTTAGTCAAAAAGAGAGTTCTTATTAGTTGAAGGGAGGTGTTATATTTGTGGAGCTTTGGACTCAACTCTTGTCCAGAATTGTTGAGTTATACTTTGTGAAGGCTGTTGTATCCTGGAGGGGACAAGTCAAAGAGGACTACTGTTGGACCGGTGAAAACATTTGCTGCAGTGGGCTTGAATCTCCTTAAAGAGAGCGAGATATCCGCGCCTTAGCCTGAAGAGATTTATTTCTTCATTTTTATTTTCAATTGTAATCTTGTATTTTTGTTATCTTGTAAGTTTTTCACTAACATATACTGTATATATTGTAAGTGTATCAGCACGACTAAACCTTAGCCTAACTAGTTCGTATAACCTATTCAAATCGACATCTACTTTTTTTAAGGCAAAATAATGCACAAGAGGAAAAAAGAATGTCAGCAGAATTCTCAACCATTAGAGGACCACACACCTGATATGCAGAAACAGTGTTCATATCTTTTTCATGCCATAGTCTACTGCAATTCCATGGCTTTCCCTGCTCAGCATCACGTGCCACTTGCTGACCCATTTGTGCTATCGGATCGTGCATCTCAATCATTCCTTCTGAGATATATAAAAATGATCTTTCGAGGACATCTATTTCATTAACTAACTCGAAGCCAAGTTTATTCAATACTGTAATTACATCTTTTTTCTTTTTTCCTCTAAAGAAGCATGCAATATGAAGAAATATATTCTTGTATTTGGCACCCAATGCATCTAAACTTATGATAAGTAACCTAACAATTTTCTCATCTCTGAAATCTTGGAGTCTATATAATGCACTTATCTGCTCTTTTGTACTTTGTTTGTAGAGAAAAGAACCCAAGACCTCCAGAGTTAAGGGTAAGCCTTTAGCATAATCTACTACACAGCACGAGAGCTCTTCAAAGTCTTTAACCGGAGCTCCTTGTTGAAAGGCGTGCCAACTAAAAAGTTCTAAAGCCTCATTGTTGGTCAGTTCTGGGACACGATAAAACACATCATGCTTGCCAAGTAAATCAAAACTTCTAGTTGTTGTAATGACCCTACTGCCATCACCAAACCAATTACGCTTTCCAGTTAAATGTTCCAATTGGTGATTGTCATCCATATCATCAAGAACAATTAGAACTTTCTTGGAACGAAGCATTTGGCTTATAATTTCGTCGCCGCTAGCAAAATTTGCTAAACCGACAGAATGTTTCTTCAGAATCTGGGAAAGAAGCTTCTGTTGCAAATGGTGTAGGCCTCCCGGTCCATGCTTTTCTAAGACTCTCCTAACCAGGGGCGGAGGGAGGATTTTCATCAAGGGGGTTCAAAAAAAAAAAAATTATCACGTAAATAATAGAGCACATACATATATCTAAAAACTTAAATAGATCATTATAATTGTACTCTACGAGGTTTCATAACTTGAAATGTCTTAATAATAGCATCATTAGGAATACTATCAAATACATCTTTTTTTACAAAAGGCACCAAACAACCACTAAAAAAGTCATCACTCATTTGACTTCGCAAGTCATTCTTGATAAACTTCATTGCCGAGAAAGCTCTTTCAACGGATGCAGTGGCAACTGGTAGAAGTAGAGCAAGTTTCACTAAGTGGAACACCAGAGGATAATTTGAATGTTTTTTTGTTTGGACTAATCTTTTGGAAAGATCACAAAGTCCATTTAGATCAGAGAACCTTTCATCAACATCACGAACATCAATAATGTAACTTGCAAGTTGATTCTCAAGAGTATCCATATTAAATTCATCAAAATCATCTGGATATAATTC
>JAJOOS010027598.1:0-18728 GCA_029582725.1 Solanum chiquidenum
TTTAGCATGATTTAGTACTTTTAAATTATGATCATTTTCATTATGACTTGTTAATTTGCAATATTTGTTTTACGCGATTTCATTATTATTATTATTTTGTTGGATATTTTAGTGTCATTACTCATATCATATTTTGTGTTATTTTTTTAAGAAACACCTTAGATAGTTGTATTTTGGTAGGATTAAAGAAATATTTGAAGTACAAGTAAATTATATGTTTGTATGAATACTTTACCAGAAAAATCCAAAAAAACACGAAAATTCCAAAAAAATCAGAAAAAACCCGAGGTTGAAAAACCCAAATTTTATTGGTTTGGTTTATTGATTTAAAAATCCAACACCAATGACTTGGTTTGATAATTGAAAAACCGAACCAACCCAGTCATGTACACCCCCTACTACCGACCTTACTTTGTTACTCGCTCTCTTCTTCACATGAACTTTTATTTCTTCTTTTAAAATAAAATGGTGTATTTGCCGTAAAATGTAACATTATGAATACATAAAACTTAAATTATATTAATATAACATTAAAAAGAAATTACATTTTATTATCAATCAATACATGTAACTTGAATTCTTGGACGGAATGTAAATTTAAAATAGTTACAGTAGTCATGATTGAAATTTATCAAAGAGGAATTGATTCAAAAAGTACTGATAATATGCTCCTCTTAGTCTCCCCGTCTGGTTTTCCATACCAATCCCCATATTGGTACATGCATTGTGCACCCCTTGCAAAGTTCATCGCAATTCTAACAAAATCTTTAGAGAAAGAGGTAGTATTATCCATTAGTACTTCTTTGTTCATTTTCTTCCATGTTTGTCCGATTAATTCCTTCATATAATCTCGAGCATTTTCTTCAGAACTTTTTGTTTCCATCATGTAACATTGAATTGATTTTAGAGCATCACCTCTCTTTATTTCATCCTACAAGAATCATGAAATTCAGGATTTTGAAACGACTAGTTAAAGCATTAACGTAAGGATATAAATTAAATGATTCACTTTGCACCATGAAATAGCAAATTCAAAACTAGCCACCACAACCCTATTAATGGGATTCGAACAGCAGAAGTGCGTGTCAATTAAACCAGTGCACCCAATCAATTTTAGTGTTTAAAGATGCTTGATAAAATATATGTCATATCTCAAAGTATATATACATATATTTTTTTCCGAGGTAACAGGCGCACGCATACCCTCAACCTCTGATCAGAACAACAATATTAGTATATAAAAGTTAGTTAAAATCATATAAAAAATAAGTAAAGTATTTACCGGAGAAGTTCCCAAATCATCTTCAAGACGACCAATGGATTAAAGGAGGGTTTTGCTCAAGAAGTTCCAAGTCATCTTTTTTAATAGGATTGATGGTACAAATGTAGAAAAGCTTAATTACCAAAGGACCACCAATTGAAACCCAACCATGGTCCAAAAATTCCTTAAAACTTGGAGTGTATTTATCATACTCATAGTACCACTTCGCATCCACCAAATAAGTTTTAAATAGTTCTATCCACTGAAATATGTCAATGTAAAAATAATTAATATTCAAAAGACTTCATAACAAAGCAAGCTATATGCATAAAATGCTCATACCGATTTTCTTAAAAAGGAGAGGATATTAATATCCTGTTCTTTTAGAATGTCATAGGCTAACTCATTCACAGAATTAAAAAAAGCTAAAAAACACATCTGCATGCTGCTTGGTAGCTGCTCCATTGCATTGACATCCCATCTATAATGAGAGTGATGAAACAATTATTTTCAAACCACACTAATTAAGAAAAGCGCGCTTATTATTTTTGACATTTTTAATATACGTGTAATAACTCAATTTAATTTTGGCAATTGATTTAATATCAAGGTGATTTATTGTTCTTTCAAAAGGTGCGGGGGTATTTGTTTTTGGAAAGAAGTTAAAGAGGATAAATTTGAATTTTTTTCTCTACTTTATGCGCATACAAAGTATAGGTATACAAGGTATAAGTCAAAATAATTGAATTCAAATAAATGCATAGCTTATTCGCATAATATATCCCTCAATCTAAATATATAATTAGATATCAACGTATCATATAAAATATATAGAGATGGACACTTTCTATTTTACATTGTAATTCTGAAATCATTAATAGATTGATCAATTTTACTATTTTGCCCTTTGTTCATATTGACTAGCTTCTTGAAAAAAGAAATTGTTGGATCTCCAAAGTTTGTTTATATTTTCAAATGTCATATTAATTGAAGGGGTAAAATGACAAAAAAATAATTAATTCTATCCTAATTTAGTAAGTGAAGCAATAATATGAGACAAATATTTTTAGTAAAATGCTCATCTAATATGGGACGGAGGAAGTACTATTATAATTTGCTACTTGCAATGATATCTTCGCGAAACAAATTAGTCATATGCGTTATGAGTAGTTTGTTTGGCAAAGATAGTATCATATTATTGTGAAACAAACCTGTCAACCATATCAGTGAATAGCACAAGTTCTTCCAAGGTACCATGAAGCTCATACATGTCGTCAATGATTGTAATTAATTCACCAAGTTTTACTATCAATTTTCGACAGAACCAAAATTTTGGTTCAAAAGCAAATCTAACATTCTAGAAAAAAAATTCCACTAATCTATCCCTTGTAAACCCTATCATCTCTACTAAATTCATATTTTCGTGCCACCTAAGAAAAGAAGAAAAAAGGTGAAAATTATAAACAATAGATATTCAAGTTTTTTGTTAAAAAAGAACCTAATTAAATGAAGGTAATAAATACCAAAAATAAGTCCTAACAGTTTTCTAGAACTTTGAATGATATACTTATTTTGAAAAAAAGTCCCAACAATTCCGAACCAGAGGAAGTACTCCTCAGTCCAACAATAGTTGTCCACTATATTATTTTGGGATGTCCAACTGTCTACTTTATGAAATCAATAGACAATTTTACACTTAATTCCTAATTTATCCTTATAATTAATTATAGTTATTTTCCTATTACATTTTTCAAGACATTATATTTATTATATTCAAATGGTGATATAGTAAAATTATTCTTTTATTTATAATTTCTTAAGGGATATGTCAAATCAATAATGAACAACTATTGTTAGACAGAGGGAGGGAGTATATATATGACTAACCTTGAAAGCTGTTTTAGTTCATCCAAATATATAGCTTGGAGCATATTGAAATCCAATTTAGCAAGCTGAAGTAGAATGGGGTTAAAACATTCTGATTGTTCATACACATTATCTATGCGAACCATCTTGCCTCTAGTCTTTGCACCTTCCAATGTAGTGGCATTTCCAAAGCATGGCTCACTTGTTTAACTAGAATGTTATTCTCATCATGATCATCCATTTTTTGCTTTAGATATTTCTTCATATTATGAATGGAGAATTTTTGTGCCATGTCCATAATGCTTTCATCTTCAGTGGAAAGGTATGAAGCTTCATACAAACTAAGCACCCCCTTGATATTATTCATGCAAATGATTTCTTTGAACTGTCCTTTCTCATCCATAAATATACTAAAGACCTCTGTAATTAATTAATTAAGAAAGAAAAAATAAACAGGGTCAATTAAGAAATACTATCTGAGATCTTAAGAAATATATAGAGTTTGATTTCTCATTTGGTCACTCAAATAATACTCTCTCATCTCTTTTTCAATTTACGTGACACTTTAGTTTTTAGTCAGTTCCAAAATAATGATATATTTCTATATTTAGTAGTAATTTAACTTTAAAATGTCCATTTTAACCGTTAAATGAGATGATTTGTGTTGGATTTATTTAAGAAGCCTTAAAAGAAGAGGTATTTATTCTTTTCTTCTTTAAGAATTTCTGATTTCCTTTTTTTTCCAGTAGTAATATATACTTTCTGGTTTGAAGACAGTATACTACTCCCTCTCCCTTTGTCCCTAATTACTTGTCCACTTTACGCCTATTAAAAAAATAATGATTGATATAGTGAGTTTACCATTTTACCCCTATTAATTATGAAGTTGATGAATTAAAATTTAAGATTTTCGAAAAGTTTTACCTTTTTAAAGTAATTAATTAAGGGTGTAATATTTTTTTTTTAAATTGTCATTTGTTGATTTTTCAAAATGGATAAGTATAAAGAGACAAGTAAAAAAGGAAAATTGAACAAGTAATTAGGGTCAGAGGGAGTAACAATTTATAGTCACGTCACAAATACTTATGACTTATTTTAGATCACAAGTTTCAAAAGTTTTTTTGTTTTAAACTTCGTGCCAAGCCAAACATCACATAAATTGAGACACAAGGAGTATATAGTTATTATCTAAAAAAAAACTAGTTTTCCTTGTTAAAGAAATTAAAATTGAAATTAATAAGAAAAATAACTTTTAAAGATCAAAATTATTAATTGAGCGATATCTCAGAAATCATGTCATGCACGTACCTTGAGGAACTTGATAACCTTCTTGTCTGAGGAGTCGAAATTGGAGTGCTACCCCATACAAGTGATCCTCACAATTAGAGAGGTTGTATATAGTCTCTAAAATTCTTCATATCTCAGCCTCAAAGTGATAGTGTATTCCAAGTCTCTGTAAATTATCAACAAGCTCAAGTTGATCTAATGCTCTCATATCTTTTTCATTAAGCATCATCCTCACATTTTCTTTGAGCTTTGCTGCTTGCTTCGAGTATTCTTCTCCCTGTCAAATATATGATAAGTTAATAACTAACAATGTTAAGAATTTATTTTCAGGTACGAATAACATTTGCATATACATCACCCTTTCAAATTATATTCGTGAGATTGCACCACATACATTGGTGAATATACATTAAGATTTTTCGATGGCTTAATTTTACCACATAAATGCTAGCTTATGATTGCACAAAGTCATCATCCCAAATTCTTGGTCCATAGTTCCCTGGCCTCCTTGCTTCCATTTTTGCACAAATTAAATACTTCTGAAAAACAAGAAATATCTTTGAGTTGCACTATGTGTTAATTACGGCCTTACTTATATAGACCGTGTTGGTAACATTATTTTCTCTACCTTCACTTTTACTTATCATATTTAGACTATACACGCCTATTAAAAATTAATGATTGGCATGACTACATAGACCTTATTAATTGGTATTTAGTACTATTAGGTTTGAAAAATGATTTGGAGAATAAATAATTAATTTTGAGGGTAAAACATGAAGAAAAAAAATTCTTGATATATTAAAAGTGACAAATAAAAGTAAAAAATTATTTTTGAAATAGGGGACAAGTAAAATTAAACATATATATATATATATATATGTTAGGATCGAGAATTCGGGTAGTGCAGAATTTAGCCAAACAATGTTATAATGACAATAACAAAGACAATAGTAAGTTGATAATCACGAAAGTAAAGCAACTAAAGAAGACACAAATTTAACGTGGTTCGGTCGGTGTGACCTAATCCACAAGCGGAGAGGAGCAATATCACTATATCAACAAGAGTACAGAAGAGAGTATAAAATTAGAGTAAATACTCTAATCAATCCCAAATACCCAAAGAGAATAACCTCACAAGATCACTCCAAAGAAAGGGTTCACACAAGTGTTTCCCAACACAAACTCTCTTACAAAATTACTCTTAATGGAAAGACAAAGAAAGAAAGCAATGAAATATTTTCATATGCTTCAAGGTGATTTTCAACTAATGTCTAAACTCCCTATTTATAGAGAAAAAAATAGGCTTGTTGATGTCATGAATGATGTCTTTGGAAGATACAAAATATTCAACATTTCAATGTGAATATATCAAATATGGTTGCTTCCAAATCTTTGACAAATATAGTTGCCAAATCTTTGACAAATATGATTGTCAAATCTTTGACAAATAAGGCTACCAAATTTCCACATTTGTGGCTTTCAAATCTTTCACAAAAGAAAGATAAAATAACTTTCTTCAATCAAACAAAAGGCCACATTACAAATCTCCACCTTGGCCTGAGTTTGGTGAAAAAAGAAAATTTGCTCCATTCTCTCTGCAGAAACCCATATGGGCTAAATTATTCTTCATAAATGACAATCAAGTTCAAACAATGCTTGAACTTGCTGAATGGAAGAGACTTTCGTGAACATGTCGACAGGGTTGTCTCTTGTGTTAATCTTATTAACAGAGACCTTTCCTTCGACAATGATTTCCCGAATGAAGTGATACTTGATATCAATATGCTTCGTCCTCTCATGATACATCTGCTCTTTAGTCAAGTGAATGGCACTTGAAAATGATAATACCACCTTGGTGTAAGCTGAATTCAGCAAATAGACCCTTCAACCATAAGGCTTTTTTGATCGCCTCAGTCACTGCCATATATTCTGCTTCGGTAGTCGATAAAGCTACTACATTTTGTAATGTAGCTTTCCAGCTGATAGCACAACCACCAATGCAAAAAACATAGCATGTTAGTGATCTTCTTTTGTTAAGATCACCTGCATAATCAGAGTCTACAAAACCAACCAAAGTGTTAGGATTTCTCCCAAACTCCAAAGATGTGTTTGAAGTACCTCGCAAGTATCCGAGGATCCATTTCACAGCCTGCCAGTGTTCTTTACCAGGGCAAGCCATGTACCGGCTTACCACACTTACTGCCTGTGAAATGTCTGGACGTGTACACACCATTGCATACATAATACTGCGAACAACACTGGAATATGGTACATGTGCCATATGCCTCTCTTCTTCCTCTGTTTGCGGTGATTGAGCAACTGATAACTTAAAATGAAGAGCAAGATGAGTACTCACTGGTTTAGCATCTTTCATGCCATACCTCTCTAAGACCTTCTCCAAGTACTTCTTCTAGGTCAGGAATAGCCTTTTGGTTCCTCGATCTCTTTTGATCTCCATGCCAAGGATTTTCTTAGCTGCTCCTAAATCTTTCATTTCAAATTCACTTTTCAGCTGACTTTTCAAAATGTGATTTTCTGTAAAATCCTTAACAGCAATGAGCATGTCATCAACATATAACAATAAGTAAACAAATGAACCATCATTTAACTTCCGGAAGTAAACACAACTATCATACATGTTCCTCGAATAACCATGACCCAACATAAAAGAATCAAACCTCTTGTACCATTGTCTTGGAGATTGTTTTAATCCGTACAAAGATTTCTTCAACATGCAAACATGATCTTCTTTTCCTTCAATTTCAAATCCTTCAGGTTGATGCATGTATATTTGTTCCTCAAGTTCGCCATGTAAGAAAGCTGTCTTAACATCAAGCTGTTCTAATTCCACATTATACATGGCAACTAAGGCAAGCAAGACACGAATAGAGTTATGTTTAACTACAGGTGAGAAAATATCATTAAAATCAACTCCTTGTACCTGACTATAGCCCTTTGCAACTAATTGTGCTTTATACCTTGCATCTTCAACCCCTGGAATTTCATTTTTTTTCTTGAAGACCCATTTGCAACCAACAATTCTTTTACCTGACGGCGGCTTCACAAGAGACCAAGTACCATTCTTGTGGAGAGATTCAATTTTTTCATTCATTGCAACCAGCCACTTGGACGAATCAACATTAGAAATTGCTTCTGAATAATTGGATGGTTCTCTAATTTCTTCAGTTTCCTGTGCAACTAAAAAGGCAAGTGCAACATAATCTCCATACCTTTCAGGTTTTTGAATTTGTCTCCTTGGTCTGTGTGTGGCTATAGAATACTCATTTGGTATAACTTCAGACATTATAACTTTAGGAGCTTCAACTTCAGGAGTTTCAAATGTACTTTGCTCCAGGGTTGATGAGTTTGGATTTGAAGGAATGCCAAGTTCAACCTCCACCTGGTCATGTATACCCTGCTCCTTATTCGTATTACTAGAACTAGAAGACTCTTTGCTTGGGTGTAACATAGAGGATTCATCAAAGGTTACATCTATGCTATTATGAATTTTGAGGACTTAGGATTAGGATACCAGAGTCTGTATCCTTTCACCCCATATGTGTATCCAAGGAAAATGCACCTTTTTTACCTTGGTTCTAATTTTCCATCATTCATATGCATGTACGCAAGACAACCAGAGATTTTAAAATCAGAATAATTAGCAGGAGTACCTGACCACATTTCCTCCGGAGTCTTAAAGTTCAAAGGTGCAGAAGGAGCACAGTTGACAATGTAACAAGATGTAGAGATAGCCTCTGCCCAAAAAGCATTTGTCAACCCAACATTTAAAATCATGCAACGATCTTTTTCCAAAAGAGTTCTATTCATCCTTTCTGCAATACCGTTTTGTTGAGGGGTCATCCTCATAGTGCGATGTCGAGCAATTCCTTCATTTTTGCGAAAATCATTGAACTCATCATTACAAAATTCTAAACCACTATCCGTTCTATGCCGCTTGACATATTTTCCTGTTTGCTTCTCAATCAAAACTTTCCACTGTTTGAAAGTTAAGAAAACATCACTTTTATTTTTCAG
The DNA here is from genome assembly GCA_029582725.1 of Solanum chiquidenum. Lineage (NCBI taxonomy): Eukaryota > Viridiplantae > Streptophyta > Magnoliopsida > Solanales > Solanaceae > Solanum > Solanum chiquidenum. Next base: position 8,453 of record JAJOOS010027598.1, read on the forward strand.
GAAATAAACCCAAACCTTTCTTGAATAATCATCAATGAAAGTTAACATATACCTGGCACCACCTTTTGAAGGGGTACGAGAAGGACCCCAAATATCTGAATGAATATAGTCCAAAGTACCTTTTATTCTATGAATTGCTGGAGATTTGAAGCTGACTCTTTTCTGCTTCCCAAACACGTAGTTTTCGCAGAACTCCATGTTCCTCGTACTTTGTCCACATAGACGATTTCTTTTGCTAAGGATGGAAAGACCTTTCTCACTCATATGCCTTAATCGCATATACCACAATTTTGTAATGTCAGAATCAGATTGGGTAGAAACTGCAGCACACCTGTAACAGTGGATCCCAACAAAGTGTACAACGTACCAGATCTGCATGCTTTGATGATCACAAGAGCACCTAGAGATATTTTCATAACTCCACCTTCACCTGTGTATTTGCACCCAAGAGATTCTAGAGTGCCCAAAGAGATGAGATTTTTCTTCAGTCAGGAACATATCTAACATCGGTGAGAGTTCTTACCACACCCGATACATTCTAATTTGAATTGTACCTTTACCAAAAACTTTGCAAGGAGCATTGTTGTGCATCAAGAAAACTCCACCTCCAACTGATTCGTATGTGGCAAATAAATCCTTATTGGAACACAGATGATAAGAACAATCTGAATTCAAAATCCACTCATCATTGGATTTAAAACTATTACTGGTAGCTAAAAATATTGTTCCATCAGACTCATCAACGGCTACACTTGCTTCAACGGGGTCAGTATTTTGATTCTCATGTTTGTTTTCCTTGTACTTTTCTTTGTTTTTCAACTTATAACATTCAGAAATAATATGACCTTTCTTATGACAATATTTGCACACCACATTTCTGTATCTGGACTTTTACCTTGATTTAGACCTCTCACTACTTGATTCTTTCTTATTATATCTACCTCTTACAAATAAACCTTCCTCATGGGTTACACTACTTTCTCCAGTAATATCTCTATCTATCTGTTCTTTTGATTTTAAGATAGATTTGATTTCTTTATAAGAGATATTATCCTTTCCATAAAGCATAGTATCTCTAATATGCTTAAATGATTGGGGTAAGGAAATAAGTAATAAGACGGCTTGATCCTCACCATTAACTTCAGCATCAATATTACTCAAATTCATAAGAATAGAATCAAATGCATCAAGATGTGAGAGTATAGAAGTACATTCAACCATACGAAATGTGTAAAGCTTTTGCTTTAGGTAAAGTCTTTTTTCCACTGTCCTCTTCATATACAAGGTTTTTAGTTTTTCCCACAGGTCTTTGGTTGTGGCTTCTGCCGATACTTCACGTAAAACTTTATTTGAGAGATTTAAAATGATATCTGATTTTGCCTTTTTATCTCTGACGGCAAACTCCATGTCCATCATATTTTCTGGCTTCTTCTCCTTTCCTTCTAGTGCCATATCTAGGCCATCTTGAATTAGTATGGCATCCATCTTTAATTGCCACATCTCGAAGTTTGCACTTCGGTCAAATTTTTCAACATAAGTCTTTGTTACTGTCATTTTTGGCTACTGAAATTAACCCGATTAGATCCGGCTCTGATATCAGTTTGTTAGCATCGATAACATTCTTCTTTGGATTCTGTTCTTTTCCGAGAACTATTTGATTTAGATCCTCTGGGGCATAACACCTCCCCGACCTAGTTATTCCTTGAGCCACGGCAGTGTCGATCATCTTGCCCTTGGCACCTCCTCGATAGTCCCAAGGGACTGCTTTGGTGTCATAGTCAGGCTTTCTAGTAATTAGAGTGGTCATTACAACTCTTGGGAGATATGTTTGGACAGTCAACGGTTCCCTTAGTTGAACAGTGATAACAGGCTGTGCCGAAGATGTCATGGCATCTGCTTCATCTATGTTCGGATAGTCGGGGGTCCCATATTCGTCCTCCAGAGTAACCATGTTGACTTCCCAATTCTCATGGTTTGGCAAGGGGTTGTTGTTCACATTGGGAGGTGCTGGAGTGAATTTGATTACTCTTCTTCTGATTAAAGACTCGATATGGTTCTTTAACCCATAACAATCTTCTGTGTCGTGTCCTTGGATTCCCGAGTGGTAAGCGCATCGCTTGTTTCCATCAAAATTACAAGGGATTGTATCAGGAAGTTTTCCTTCAACTGGTTGCAACACTCCCACTGTCCTCAATCTCTCAAATAATTAGGCGTAGGATTCGGCAATCGGTGTGTAAGTGCGAGCGTTTCTAGTATCAAGATGTGGATGTGGTCTCAGTGCATATGTTGGTCTATTTTGGTGGATTGGTGCTTAGACAGGGTCATATGGTCTTGGAGGATTTTGGTATGATGGTGCTCGAGGTGGATTATAGTATTGTTGGGTATTATATACTGGGACGTATGAAGTATGCGCAGCGATTTGGGGATTATTCGGGTATCGGTGAGATGGTCCTCCTTGTTGGTAAGTGACAGCTGAAACATCTTCCCTTTTCTTTTTTTGTGCCGCCAATGGAACCCGATTGTATTGCCCTACTTGAAGCTTGCAGCTTGCAACGCGACCATAGACTGAATCTTCCCAGTTTTAACACCCTCCTCTATAAAGTCTCCCATCTTGACCAATTCTGCAAACTTCTGACCCATCATTGACATTATCTTGTCAAAGTAGATACCTTCTTGAGCTCGAATAAAGTACTTTGAGAGCTCACTCTCATCTAGTGGTGCTTGCACCCTTGCGGCCTCGGTTCTCCAACGTCGTGCATATTCCTAGAAATTCTCAAATGGATTTTTCTGTATATTGGCCTATGAGAATCTGTCAGCAGTAATTTCAGTATTGAATCTGAAACGAGTCATGAAGTCCTCATCCATTTATTGCCAGTCACGCCATTTGCGAGGGTCTTGGCGGGTGTACCAGGTCAATGCTTCTCCAGACAGACTCTGGATGAACAACTGCATCCTCAGTTTCTCATTCCTCCCTACACCGACTAACTTGTCACAGTATGCCCTTAAATGTGCGTGAGGGTCACCGTTTCCATCGAACATGTCAAACTTAAGTGGTTTGTACCATATCGGCATGTCAATGTCTGGGTGGATGCACAAGTCATCATAATCCAGACTCTCAATTCCTCTAGTAACTTGTAAGCTTTTCAATGCCTTTCTTAGACCCTCAAGATGGGAATTAATCAATGCATCCTCTTTCAACCGAGCATTTTTCCCCATTTCTGCATATTGATCGACTTCGTATGGGATATTAACCACAGCTGGCATTGTGAAGGTAGGATCTCCAGCAGCATATACGGGTGGAACATATGGCTCATAGGGAGCGGCGACATGTGCCCTAAGTATTTGCTGCATTATCGGTACAGTAGGGTCGCGATTAGAGAGGTGAAGAATGGTTCGGACTGCGGTTGGAGAAGCTGGTGGAACTCGACCGTGAGTAGGAGCGTGTTGAGTTTGTTCTGGCTGATTTGGCAAGTCGGCAGAAGGCAAGTTAGCCTTCGCAAAGTAGATAGGCGTCTTGAAAGTAGGGAAAGTAGTAGCCGCCAGTTTGGCCAAGGGTCGCACTTGGCGTAATTCTTCCCTCAAGATCTCAAGTTCTTGCTCTATGCGAGCCATTTTCTCTTCATTTTGAATGTCTATCATGTTTCGAGAACCTTCAGAGTTCTCAATAGGTATCATTATGTTTGCAGCAGCGTTGAGGTCGTCTTTATCAGTCATCTCTCCTTTTGATCGAAGGTTGTATCGTGAGTCAGCCAGTTTGCAAGTCGACACAAAGCAACGTACTTTTGGGGATAAATAAAGAAAAGAAAACAAAGAAAAAAGAAACTATGTTAGTTTGGGAAATATTGAAAGATGTAACAAATATGTAAATGTAACACATATATACGCCAATTCGGCGACATTCCAAACGCGTCCTAATATAGAACCTTTTTTTGCCTGAGGTAGGCCTACGTTTCAATTAGTTTGATATTAAATGATCCATTTAAACACATTTTAGATTTGGAGCAAACATAACTTCATTGATTAGTTAGTTTGGCTATTACAACGATATAGGCGGTCAGAAGCCAAAGAAATGAAAGTACAGGGGTGGCCATAAGGCATACAAGAGGGATAGGTCACACGGCACTTTAAAGAGCTTATAAGGGAATTCAAAGAAGAAAGATGATCTACGACCAGGTTGGAGCATCATCATCATCATCATCCACATCATAGTAAGGACCCGGGTGATACTCTGGAGACTCTTCAGGGCCATGCTCGGATGATATGTCTATAACCCCTCCATCTCTTGGGTCATAGATGTTAGAACCCATCTCAGAAACCTCCATGTGATCTTCCCACGCTTCTTCTTCTGGGTCCTCTTCCAGGTTTTCTTCTGGGTCCTCTTTTGGGGCTTCTTTTGGGTCTTCTTCCTGGATTAAATAATCGACGGATCCTGGAACTATCTGATTGTACATGGGTGTAGTGAATCACATGCGAAGAAGCACTGATTCTCGAATCAAATCAATTTATTGTCTGCCTACAAACCCCCAATCCCCGTGGGCGCTTGGATGAGCCATATGACTCACAGTATTCTGCCAAGCATAATACTGTGGCGTACACCAACTTTTTTCTCCTATCTCTAAATCGATTATGGATTCCCACTCGGCCTGTAGATTTCTTATCCGTTCCAGCGAGACTGAAGTGAACGCATCTTCATGTGATCCCATCATTGACCATAGCAGAATATCTTGGATAACTCCAAATTGCAGCATAACCCGAAGAGGCGCATATGGTTGGATGCCCCTGAGTCCAATTACCTCGATAAAGAAAAAATATCGAGTCCTTGCAAACGCCAATCTTGTTATCCAAGAGAACTTCCATTGGATGGTGTCTCCCGTGAGGTTGTTCAAAACTGTGCACCATTCTACCTTTCCTATCGGCGCACCCACCCAATTTTGGAGATGATCTTCGTGTCTTTCGATCTTGTTAGGAGCACCTATGTGGTAATCCATTTGTGGATCACGTCGATAGAAATGTTCCCTTGCCCAAATCTGTAGCAATATACTGCAGCCTCCGAAGAAATTGTGTCCCCTACTGTAGGCTGTCATTGAACGAAGAACTTCGGCGAGGATCATAGGCACCAAAGTAAATCTTTGTGGATTGTTGGAGATGCTTATAACCATTGACAATATATTGATGTAGACAGAATCGGACCTTATCGGGAACACCATAACTCCTAAAAAAGCCATAACGAATATTGTTGGCCTCATATGCTCCCATGCTCGGTGAGTATATTCAAATTCACGCTGATATTCATAGTAATCTTCCGAATGCCCAAACCTCTGAAAGAGATAGTCTAACTCAACGTGTCCTCCGTCCACATATCTCAATGACCGAAATATGTGCAGAGCCAAGAGACTTAGAAAGTCACATGTACATATAGTTGAGGGGATCACCGACAGCCTCCCTCTAATCGATAGTTCGGTAGGACTACTGAAATCCTCTAGTGTAGGAGTGATCTCAAAATCCAGGAATTTGAAAGTTACGGTGCTCGGTTCCCAAAACCCCATTAGCTGAGTGACAAAGACTTTATCGCATTGTGTCCCCAGAAGCGACAATAATGCTCCTAAGTGCCATTGAATCTCAGCCCCGTGTATCCTGCGGATATTTTGCCACCAATTATGTAGAATGTGAGGCGCTGAAACGACCATTTGGATATCCGGCAAGTCTTGGTTGAGGTTCATCTGAAAAGAGGGTAAAGGGTGTAATGAGTTATTATCTCCAAATCCGTTAAGTGTTTTAGTTTAGATAATTTATATCAATTTCACACAAAATTTATGTCGTCGAGTTTTAAAGAAGAAACTCATTGACATTTGGGTGGTTTCCTAAACGCAACGACAATACCGTATATTATCTTGCCTAAGGCTATGCAACACGACCTATTTTAAAGAGTAATATTTTTTCCTAAATGATTGAGAGTAGGACTGAGTAATTGCGAGAAGGTGCACTATCTTAATTGCACCAACTCTAAAACTAAGGAATTCAAAGAGAGTTTCAGAGGAGTGCAGGAACACCCCTCGCGTGTACAGTGAGTGCGTGTACGGCCAAGCTCGATAGAAAGTGCAAATGACAATGTAGAGAAAGCAGTAACAAGTAGTGTTTTAAAACAAATCAGGAACACAAGCTTGGATTTTACTTGCGACCTTTCAATCAAAATAATATATCAATTCGGTAAACCAAACAAGCAAAAATAAATAAGTAATCACAAGTATTATTCCTAAATTAAGTTTTGTAAGGTTAAAATCTAAGTAAGGTCCCCAGCAGAGTCGCCAAGCTATCGCACCCTATTTCGAACTAGCCGAAACAGTTCACAACATAATATGGTTGTCACTCTGATTTTTTTTGAAAAAAATTATTTTGTTTTGTTTTGGAGTCGCCACCTAAATTTTAAGGACAATATCAGGAAAACCATTTTTTATGTAAATGTAAACTCTGTTTTGATTTGCGAAACAAGTGAGATTCTAAGTAAGGGTTTTGGTTACACAAGGGGAAGGTGTTAAGCATCCCTCAGAGCCTATTCGAAGATAGTCCTTAAACTCAATTTAGGAAAATATGATTAGGAAAACTTGTTTATTTATTCGCTTTAAAAAAATTAAATGATAAGTTAATTAGTTAGTTTAAGAAAAGAGTACAATACAAGGTACGACATATATTAGTCTTATAAAATAGCTTAATAGTAGTATTTTTTATCATATAGTAAAAATAAATAAATAAATGTACTCAAATGTATGATAAATTTATCTAAAAAATATATATAGTTGTATCATAATAAAATTATATTAAAAATATATAGATGTTGAATTTTCGAAAGTCTGTCGTCTTATTAAGACGTAAAATAAAAATAAGATAGTAGTTGGGTGTAAATACGTAGTAATATGTAATATGTAATTTGAATGAAAATATATAAAATGGAGTTTTCTAAAATAAAATAAAATAAATGATACTAGATGTTAAAATATTATATAAAGGTTTGTGATCTTATATATGTTTATTATAAAGTGTAGTATATACATGTAAGTTGTGTAAAACAAGTGAATTATTATTTTATTTACATGTAAGGATAAGTTAACAATAGATTAAATTTAGTAAAATAATATGTGTAAAGTGTAGGAATAAATCATAAAAATAAATAAATAACATTCGGGATAGTAGTTTAAAAAACAAAATAGATTAAGTAGATAAAAATATAGAATATATACCTTTTTGTGTATGACATATATATGTATCTTGTATTTGAAAATGTTGGCATATCTAAAATTTGAAATAGCATGTTAAAAGATTAAAATGTTTTAGGCAATGTTTGATCCAAAAAGTAAGAATCGTCAATACATTTTTGTAAAATGGTGATGTAAAGAGTATAAAAATAGGCCTAACTATTAGGACTCATTCTATAGTCACATTTTATTTTGATAAATATATAAGCCTACTTCCCCACTCATTTCTTCTTTAAAAAAAATATATAATTCCACAAGTTAATTATTTTAAAGTTAATTATTTTTTAGCCTTTATGTATCTCTAAATTCATTTGGAAGTCCCAATTTATGAGTTTTATTTTTTCCTACTTAAATACCTAAATGAATATTATTTCACCCTTTTAAAACTTCAATTGAGAATTTTGAATAATAAGTTTTTCTATTCCTTAAGATAAAGGCCTAAGTCGATATATATTTCTTTTCCCCAATTTTGAAACACTAAACGAATATTATTTTAACCTTTCGAAACTTCATTTGGAAAACTTTTAAAACTATAATCCCCTTTTTTCAACTTAAAAGGCCCGAAAGAATGTTATAAGTAAAAATGCATAACCCATTTTATGAAAATATTTTTTGTATCATTTATTCTAAAAGTATTTCAACTAAATTCATAAAATAATAATATTGGCTCACATAAATAATCTTCAAAATAAAAGACAAGCAATCTATCAAAACTTAAGAGTAAAGGTTAGCCAACATATCAAAACAATATAATTAAGGCTCGGAAAGAAAGGCTAAGTAAACATTGGGCTCCTAATTCGTGAGACTCCAAGCATCGCGATGATCCTAATTGTTGTTGGCCTAATATTTTAGGCCAATAACGAGTTCCAGGCCTCCGATTGGACATGAAAAATATGTGAAAGAAAAAGATTAGAATCATGTGTCAAACAAATAGCAAGACTAAATAGTGGACATATGCATTTTTTATAGTTAGGTAGTAAAACTTTTCCATTTAAATTTATTCATATGTTGATCAGGGAGCATAAACCTCACATATGTTTTCGAGAACCTTAGGAGATACACGACATATTAATAAATCATACTAATTAGAGAACTTAGTTTTAGAAATACAGGCCAAAACATTCACTTTCTTACTAATTGCTCATGCTAATAAAATAAACATTCAAAATCTCCATAAAAATTTCTTAGACATACAACAGCGCACAACAACAGTTCATATTCTTTGATAGAATTAGGATTAAACGGAGCAAGATATTATCATTTATAGTCGCTATCCCTAAAGTGAAAAATAATCAATTTTCGACACATGAAACGTGTAATGATTTTTTTTTTATATATCACGACAAGAAAACAATAAGAGAAACAACAATTACACTTTGGGCAGAAAACTAAAGAGAATACTAATACGAAACTAAGACGAACTTTAAATATCAATCACATTGTGTTCTTCAAAAGACAAATTTCACCTTTTTGAATGAGTGAATGGATTTGTTGTTGTTTGCTCAATATATCAAAACAACCTAGGATACATTGACCGTTGGACAAACAACCTCGTTCTTTCTCATTGGATGAGTACGCCATCATTTCCTGTGCTCACCAACCACTGACAAGACAACTTTACAGTTGTTCACCATTCAAGCTTGGAGGAGAGTTATTCTACCTTGGACCCAGCATTTGTGAGGATCATCAAAACACTGAAATACTACATCTACTTATTACTATGAAGAATGATATCCCTCAGTACATCAAATATTTCATATTCCCTAATTTCTGGGCTGATCATCCGAACTTCCTACAAACAGTCAAGGAAGCTTGGGAAATAGAGATGTTTGGGAATCCACTGTACATCCTCCATTAGAAACTCAAAAACACCAGCAAATGGTCCAGACAGGCGTATGGGGACATTTTTGAAGAACCAAAAAGATTGAAAACACATATGAGATTACTTGAGGACAACTGTATAACCAATAACACAGTTGAGAATACATATGAGCTTTCCAAATACAGGGCAGAATATACAAGATATTTGAAAATTCAAGACTCTATCGTCGGACAAAAATCTAAAGCTAGATGGCTAGAAGAGGGTGATGCAATTACTGCTTTTTTTTTTTACAGCATCATAGAAAACAGAAGAAAGAGGCTCACTCTTAGCAAAATTATGAATGTGCAGGAACAATAGATTGAAGGAAATGAGCCTATAGCTAAAGCCTATTGTGTCTTATTTTCAGAACATGTTTACTCAAGAGAGGCAGTTAAACAACTTTGAAACTCTCCAATGCCTTGATAATTGTAATAACGATGAGGATAACTCTATGCTTAATGCTATGCCTACTCTACAGGAAGTTAAGGAGAGTGTCTTCTCTATTAATATTAACAGTGCCCCGGTCCAGATGGATTTAGTGGTTATTTTTATCAGCAAACATGGGAAATAATTTCCACAAATCTCTACAAAGCTACCATGGTTGGTGCTAAGTAAGGTTGGCAATTGGACAGGACCGGTCCTCGTTACCGAATTTATTTACCGAAACTGGGTCTTACCGGAACCGGTTTTACCGGAAATTCCCAAAGGTTCCGCCCGGTCCCTTAGTTACCGGATAGGAACCGGTTTGGACCGGACTGAAACCGGTTCTTACCGGATCATTGTGTACCGGTAATTCTTTTTTTTTTATTAACTTTAATTATTATATAATATTATATTATTAAAAAACATCAATTTAAAAATTTAAACTTTAAAGTAAACTTTAAAGTTTCAATTGAATTTAAGTTTAAACTTTAAAGTTTAAAGTTTAAAATTGACTTTAAAGTTTAAAGTTTATATTGAATTTAAAGTTTAAAGTTTAAACCTTAAAATTCAATTTTATATTAAAGTTTAAACTTCTATTAAAATAGTTGAAAATTAAATTTGTAAAATGACTTGGATTAAATATGAGAGACTATTTTAAAAGAAAATCAAGGCGAATAACCGTATATTTATTCAAATAAATAAATTGTACAATACAAATATTAGAAAGAGACAAAGAGTACAT
>JAJOOS010027599.1:0-19421 GCA_029582725.1 Solanum chiquidenum
CCCCTCCCCGGCCACCCCCCCCTTCCCCCCCAAAAATAAAAAATTAAGTTTGTTTTTAAAAAATATTTTCAACTTCAAAATTTTATTTTTTCACCCCTACACTCGATCCTCCCCCAAAGTACCTACCCCCTACTCACCACCCCTACCCCAAAAAAAAAAAATTAAGTTTGTTCTCAAGTGGTAGGGTCGAGGTTGTGTTTATTATTCTCCTTATTATTCCCCTTACACGTAGTGACTCCGCAATGGTCCCCAAACGATCAGAGTAAGGTAAGATTAAAAATAAATTTTGTATTTAATCCTTTTAATTGAATGGATGATGTCCGATTTTTTACTAGACCCCCCTAAACTTCGACTTTCTTTTTAGAATTTTGATTGAAATTCAATTTGATTAAAATATTAGTTTCTTATTTTTTTTACAAATTTGTGAATATTCAAAAGCAAACAAAATAGTAGAATCGAGGGTGAGATGTGGGGGTTGAGTTGGGTGGGGTGGGAAGAAAATAATCTACGTGAAATGTTCCTTATGAATTATTATTTTTACATCGTGTCAGGAATTTATTCTCCTATTTTTTAACGATTTTGCAAAAAGTATTTTTCAAAAATATTCGGCCAATCAAATATAAAAAAATTAGAAAATATTATTCTTTCCCACTAAACACACACAATTTTTTAATATTTTTTTCAAATTATTGTTCACCATCTTTTCTGATGGCTATACTGGAAAGGTAATCACCAACCATATAACCTAATTAATTATTGTGGAACGAAAGTAAAGTGACGCATTTATCATTTTCGAGAGCTAAATTATACATTCTCCCTTAACAACAAAATCTTTTTCAAATTATTGTGTTTTTCACTTATTAAATTATAGCATTCCAGGTGATATTAGATATAACTTTAATTTAAAATTACATTGAAAAATCTTTTATTTTTTTAAACTTCGTGCAAAGTCAAATTATGTCATTCTTTTTTAAATGAAGAGAGTAATACACGTACGGAAAATCAAGAAATTCGGTTAATTCCTAAAAGTTGGCTTGTAAATACGAAAATATGTATGAAAAAATCAGCGGGACTATATGTAATGCTTCCCCAACTCATTGCGGAGGTCCTCGTATATTTTTTTCAGAAATTTTTTTTGGTTGCCCCAAAGGCACCAAATCCATGGACTAATACACACGAAAAAAATAAGAAAGTTGGATAATTCCTAAAAGTTGGCTCGTAAATGCGAAAATATGCATGAAAAAAATGGGGGAATATATGTAATGCTTCTCCAACTCATTACAGAGGTCCTCGTATAGTTTTTCAGATTTTTTTTTGGGCGACCCAAAAGCGCAAGATCCATGGGCTAATACATACGAAAAACCAAGAAAGTCGGGTAATTCCTAAAAGTTGGATAGTAAATGCAAAAATTTGCGTGAAAAAAATGACGGGACTATTAATGCTTCCCCAACTCATTACGGAGGTCCTCATATAGTATTTTCGGGAAAAAAATCGAGTGCCCCAAAGACGCCAGAACCATGGGCTTATACACACGACAAATGGTTAAAGTTGACTCGTAAATGCAAAAATATGCGTGTACAAATGGCGGGACGATACATAATGCTTCCCAACTCATTACGGAGGTCCTCATATAGCTTTTTAAGAAAAAAAATTCAGGTACCCCAAAGACGTCAGATCCATGGGCTAATACACACGAAAAAGGTAAAAGTCAGGTAAGTTCTAAAATTTGTTCGTAAATGTTAAAATATGCGTGAAAAAATAGGGGACCATAAGTAATGCTTCCCAACTCATTACAAAGGTCCTCATATAGTTTTTTCCACAATTTTTTTGGGTGCTCCAAAGTCGTCATATCCATGGGCTAATACACACGAAAAATGGCGAAAATTGGGTAATTCCTAAAAATTGGCTCGTAAATGTAAAAATATGCCTGTAAAAAATGGTGGGACTATAGGTAACGCTTTCCCGACTCATTACGGAGATTCTTATATAGTTTTTTCAGAAAAATAAATTCGGGTGCCCAAAGACACCAAATTCATAGGCTAATACACACGAAAAATCAAATATGATCTATATATAAAGTTAATTTTCAATCAAAATTACTGGATTCTGTTGAGGGATATACATAGACCAATTGCATTTGTTTTATGCATTCATAAATCAAATTTACCAAATCAAACCAATTGCATTTGTTTTATGCATTCATAAATCAAACCAAATCAATTAAGTCGAATTTTCCCTCTATTTTTTTCAAAAGCTATTATGATTCCATACAATCTTATTAAAACATTTCATTGAAACTAATTTCTAGTTTTCTACTAAGAATGTCACTACTAGAACATAGTTTAAAATAATATAAAGACTATTTTTTAAAAATTAAAATTAGCGGCAAGACCTTGGTCACGTACTACTGAACCATTTTCCTAGAAACATCATATAATATAATATATAATATTATCTTATATTAATTAATAAAAAGGCAAATTGTACAGAGAAGCCATGACGATAACATTTGTTTTATACCTCATCGGCTACGTCACTAGCCATCTACTCAAATGCCTATTTATTCAAATGAAAAATCAATACATTGGACTATAACTTTACTCAAACTAATTGTTCTAATAACAATAATAATATCTCCAAAAATAAACAAAAATCAAGAAAATGGAAAAATCACATGAAAATGTTAAGGCATTTGGATGGGCAGCTAGAGATACTTCTGGGGTACTTTCTCTTTTCAACTTCTCAAGAAGGTACCGTCTTTCAGATTTATGTTATATAAACTGACAGTACTGATAGTGTATATTAATATCGAACATATTGATAAATTAGTTGACCGAACAGTATATATCTGTAACTTTTCTTGTTGAATGGTGAAGGATGACTGGTGAAAAAGATGTGCAATTCAAAGTTATGTATTATGGAATTTGTTATTCTGATCTTCATCAACTCTAGAATGAATGGAGCAATAGTATATATCCATTGGTACCAGGGTAAGTTTCATTTTGATCCATACATTTTATTATGTGCTTTTATTATGACACTGTCATAGACAAAAAAACGTTATTTATACTTTAATTTAAGTGGAAAATGGTAGATGAGCGGACTTATTATTCACCAAGTTTCAAAAAAAGTATTCTTATAATTACAATATATGTATTTGATTACAGAGGCAGAGTCAAGATTTGAACAATATAATAATTGCAATATATGTAGTTAGTTTGGGTAATTGTTTGGACTATGAAACTCTAAATTTGATCATCAAGAAGTTTACTAGAAAACTTCACGATGGTGAAATATGTTGGTAAACAACTAAAATCCATATCTAAATCGGATTAATTAGCTTAGGATTCCTCGCTAGAGGTAAGTTCTGCTTACATTTTATCATCCTCTGACTCGATTTGTGAGATTATACTGAATATGTTGTTCCACGCTACATGCATGAAGTTGTTGGTGTAGTAACTGAAGTTGGTAGCAAAGTTGAGAAATTCAAAATTGGTGACAAAGTTGAAGTTGGATGTTTAGTAGGATCATGTAGAAAATGTGAAAATTGTGACAATGATCTTGAAAATTACTGTCCCGATATGATATTGACGTACAATGGTGTCGACACCGATGGAACCACCACGTATAGTGGTTACTCGGATATAATGGTAACGAATGAGCACTACGTGGTCCATTGGCCCAAAAATTTACCAATGGAAGCAGCTCCCCTGTTATGTGCAGGGATCACAACTTATAGTCCTTTGAGATATTACGAACTAGATAAACCTGGAATGCACATTGGTGTTGTTGGTTTTGGTGGTCTTAGACATATGGCTGTGAAATTTGCTAAGGCGTTCGGAACCAAAGTTACTGTTATAAGTACATCTGTTAGTAAGAAAGATGAAGCAATTGATCGTTTAAGGGAAGACTCGTTTTTGGTTAGTCGTGATCCTGAACAAATGTAGGTCGATCAATCAATCAACTCTGTTTCAATTTCAAATTTATAACATAGGTGTGACTTACGAATAATACTAATTTTCATTTGTATGTTAAATACGAGCAGGGTGCAGCGGGGTCACTAGATGGCATCATCGATACTGTATCCGCGATTCACCCTCTTCTTCCATTGATTAATTTGTTGAAAACTCATGGGAAACTTGTGATGGTTGGTGACCCTGAAAAACCATTAGGGTTGATTGTATTTCCCCTGCTTTTAGGTACGTTTGGTTATAAATCGATGATTTTGTATATACATTTTTTTTATATTGATACAAATGTTTAATATAATGTGTGTAATAGGAAGGAAGCTAGTGGCGGGAAGCGCGATAGGAGGGATGAATGAGACACAAGAGATGGTAGATTTCGCGGCAAAGCATAACATAACACCAGATGTTGAAGTTGTGCCAATGGACTACGTGAATACAACATTGGAACGCCTTTTAAAATCGGACGTGAAGTATCATTTTGTGCTTGACATTGGCAACACATTGAACAAGAGTTGAGATGAGGGAGACATCTTGGTCAAGAAAATGAGTGTGTTATAGGGTTATGATTTTGTATTAAGCTTGTAATTTTGTTGTTTAAATTTCTTATGTTTTGTGTATCAAAAGGAATAAGGAGTTAGGAGAATAAATATGATATTGTGTTTTCTGGTATTGACACTCAGTAAAAACTTATCAGTATTCAACGTTTGCATCAAACTATACTGATTTATCAGGGTTAAGTCATGAATTAAGGTGAAATATGTATTAAATAACTATAGTTCAATGATAAAAGTGAATGTGTAGGCATGTGGCGAAGGCTTCATAAGTCTTGTCCCATTTCTCACTCAGATGTTTGGATATGAGTATATTATGTAAGGAGCAGAACGGCTAAATGACCTTATCTTGCCATTTGACCTCTTTTCCCATGTGTTTACTCATAAGAAATGCACTCGTTTAGGACGGGGAGTGTCACGACCCGCTCAAAACACCACAACTTTCATTGTAACACAATGTGCCAAAGATAGTCG
Organism: Solanum chiquidenum; assembly: GCA_029582725.1. Lineage (NCBI taxonomy): Eukaryota > Viridiplantae > Streptophyta > Magnoliopsida > Solanales > Solanaceae > Solanum > Solanum chiquidenum. The sequence continues at coordinate 4,994 of JAJOOS010027599.1, forward strand.
ATTGGAGCGTGATTTATGTCCCTAGTCAACATATATTCATTAATATAAGGTGTGTAATAGGAAGGAAGTTAGTGGCGGGGAGCGTGATAGGAGGGATGAATGAGACATAAGAGATGGTAGATTTCGCGGCAAAGCATAACATAACATCAGATGTTGAAGTTGTGCCAAATGGACTACATGAATACAACGTTGGAACGCCTTTTGAAATCGGACGTGAAGTATCGTTTTGTGCTTGACATTGGCAACACATTGAACAAGATTTGAGATGAGGGGGGACATCTTGGTCAAGAAAATGAGTGTGCGTTATGATTTTGTATTAAGCTTGTACGTTTTTGTTGTTTAGTTTATTTCTTATGTTTTGTGTATCAAAAGGAATAAGGACTTAAGAGAATAAATAAAGATATTATGTTTTCTAGTATTGACTCTCGGTAAAATCGTATCATCATTCAATGTTTACATCAAACTATACTGATTTATCAGGGTTAAGTCATGAATTAAGGTGAAATATGCATTATTTAACTATAGTTCAATGATAGAAGTGTATGTTGTTTTATTTAAAATATGTTTTAGACTGGTTTAGAGTCGCCACTTAATTTTTAAGAAAAATCAAGAAAACTATTATTTTCAAAAGACTAAAACAGGAATCTAGTGAAAACTTGTAAAGGGGTTCGGGGTTCTTATTAATATTCTAGGAAGGTTTTAAAAGCACCTAGAATATCCACTAATGTGGTTATCCGACGACTAATTTTTTGGCTAAAATAATTTTAACTTAGCTCCATTCGCAAAATTGAGTTTTTCATAGTTAGGGCCATTTTAAAGGAGAAATAGAAAAAATATTGTAATATTATTTAAATGAAGTATTTTGTAAACTTACTTATTTATTTACCTATTTTTTAAATCAAGTAAGAGGCGAATAATTTAGTTAAGTGATTGTTTCAGAACGGGTGTCTTCTGGGGGGTTTGAATGTTAGAAACCTCAAGATCAGCGGCAAATATTAACAAGCATGTAAACATAATAAAATAAGGAGGGAAAGAGACTCGGGCCCAAGTTTGGTTCTTCTGTCCGCCTGGACCAACACTTAGGCCTAATTTCATTTTGGGCCAAAAGGCCCAATTCTCGCCACCTGTCCTAAATTCTAACAATATAATAGCAAATAAGTGGGCTTAGGCCCAAAAGTAACAAAATACAATTTTGAAATAAAGAGTGGGCCTTTGGCCCAATCTTTTAACTCTCCAATCTGCTACATATTCTCGACTTCGGGACCTATTCGTCAATTTTTGATGGCTTGGTTGACGCGATAAAGGATTGGGCCTCCGCGGCCCAACAAGAAAATGCGGGGATAGGGTCCATGAGGACTCGGGCAGTTTTTACATACAAAGACAAATAAAATCATATTAGCACAGGATGACGAAATAAAATAAAATGAACAACATTAAGGTGACTAATAATTTGGCATGACGAAATCATAATAAAATATTTAAGGACTAATCTATTAAAAACGAATGACTTGTCCAATTACCCGTTACTATCTACAATGAAAAGAATGGACAAAAGTTGTTTTGGTACATATTCACAAATACTACTAACCCCTTTTTTAAAAGATCAAACTATTCCACATATGGTATTCAAACAAAGAAATTTAAATTAGAACATAAACTAGACACCATAGGTACATATGACATGCAAATTGTGAACAAATTCTAGTTTGATCTCGGTCTGTTCTCCATTTTCATGCATACACCCTCAAATTGACATTAATTAAATGAACTATTGAGAGTATGGACCGCAAACAAATATTAAACACTTAGGATCGAATTCTTGAGTACACGTAGAAAGTATTATCAAATAAGATTAATAGTATATTTTAGACCAATAAGACTAAGCGACAAATGACTTAGCAAGTTTAACAATACAGTGATCATAACTTAATTACCAAAAGTTGTAGCGATTCTATAACGAAAATCAAATAATGGGGAGTCAACAAAAGATTCCTATAATTATCATTGATATGCATAAACTAGATATAATAATGAAATAAAATAAAAAATTAATGCATAATAGATAACTCCCAATCATTATCTAGAAGACATATCATATAAAATCAAGAATAATAATAATAAGATAAAATTAAATGGGCAGGTGGAATGCTACCAACTTAAACCATTAAAATATACCACTGACCAATTTTAAGTAAAAAAAAATACATAATTAAATACCAAACACACGAACAAATGCATTTTTTATTTAGTTGGAAATGGTATCATTGGATTCAATGCATCACAAATAGTCAATGAAAATCTGAATCATTAGCGAAAATCTTACATTTTTTTTAAAAAAAAAAAAAAAACTCAACTACAAATTTTGCATCAAAACAATAAGTAAAAGGAAAGCATGGAAATGGTTTTAACATGTCACTTAAAGCAGTATGGCAACAAAAGGGTTTGATAAACAGAGAAAGCGAAGCCAAGGAATGAAAATGCAATTACACAAAACACGATTTATCACATCGGTTAATTTCAGGAGCTCGCAGACCCATATGGACAACAACACTAACAGTAGCAAACCAGATGAAGAACATCGATGCTTGAAGTCATATTAACGAAAGAGCTCAGATTCGGGACATTCGAATTGCAAAATAAGAAGACGAGATAAGCTCGAACAGTGAAGCATAGAATTAACCATACTAAACCAACTGTATCATTTAAGCATACATGTATAACATATATAGGCCACCAACACTCAAAATCAGCAACATAACAACAAAGTAATGACCTCACTACATCGAAACGCCATATTGAAGAAAGAAAATAAAATAAAATATGAAGAGAGTATTATAGAGGAGGCGTTACCTTTTTTCGGGCAGCGACTGAAACAAACGAGCTCTGCAAAAGCCTTCCACCACTAAGCTTTAAGAATTTTGACAAGTTCCCGCAAGCAACGAACAAGAATATGAAAGTAAAATCGATTTCGGGTGCGTTTCGCTTTGTAACTTGATGTTAAACTTTGTGAGTTTTTCTCTCTTTGTAAGATATTTCTAAACCTATATCAACGTTCCCACCTTCTCTCTGTTTCTGCCTATTTTTATGAGCTGTCTCTGTATTTTTTTTTCACTCCAAAAATTCAACTAAAAAAAAATCCCCTTTACAATGGATACGAGGAGAATATATATGGGAGATTACTAGGGTTCGAAATCTTTTGGGGGGAAAGGGATGAAAATTTTTGGATTCGAAACCCATTTTGAAATTCAAAACTCAAAAACTTCTTTCACCATTTTAGGGGAACGCCTTTTTCTGAATTTTTCTCCCCATTCCGAAAGAGGAAAGGGGAGAAACGCGTGCTACTGCGACGAAAAGGACGCTGCCCCTGCTGTTCACGCGTTGGACTGCTGGAATTTTGTCGCTGTTCGCTGCTTCTCCTTTTTGGAATTGCTGTGTTAGCGTGGGATTAGAAAGGAAGAGGGGATGGGGTCGGGTCAGGAGTTATAGGGAAAAAGGGATGCTGAAAATTAAAGGGGATTGAGAGAATTGAAGTGGGCTGTTGCTGTTGACTGGAAATTAAAAATAAAATAAAATAGGTTGGCTGATGGAATTGAAGTGGGCCGATCTGGAGATGGGAGTTTGGGCCCGTTTCTTGGCTGAAAATGGGGTCAAAACGTGGATAGGTTTTGCAAATTAGGAAATAACCACATGAATTGCAATTATGGCCTATGAAAATTAACAAGTTAGCCAAATTGAGTTTAATTGGTTATTCGGCTAAAAGCTAAATAAGACGAATTAATATAAATTAATTAACGAGTTTCTTAATGCTAACGAAACAAAATAATTAATTTTAATTATAAACTAATGATTCAAAATTATAACCATAATTTAAACTAAGCTAATTTAACAAAATACTTACTAAAGTTAAAATCTTTTTGAGATGATTTTTGAATAATCATAAAATATACTAATTACATACATAATTATGTAAAACATAAATATTATCTAAAAATTATAAAAAAAAGTGACAACTATTTAAAATAACTTGCAAACTTTATTATTATTATTTTTTGAAATTTTGTAAAACTAATTATTTTAAATCGTTCGAAATTGAAGAAGCTCAAAATGATTAATTTATATTATGGAGGTCCAAAATTGGGTGTCAACATATGTGTAGGCATGTGGCGAAGGCTTCATAGGTCTTGTCCCGTCTCTCACTCATATGTTTGGATATGAGTATATTCTGTAAGGAGTTGAACAGCTAAATGACCTTATCTTGCCATTTGACCTCTTTTCCCATGTGATTACTTTAGAAATGCACTCGTTTAGGACGGGGAGTGTCACAACGCACTCAAAACGCCACAACCTTCCCATTTAACTCAATGTGCCAAAGATAGTCGATTGGAGCGCGACTTATGTCCATAGCCATCATATATTCATTGAATCAGTATAAACATTGAGTACGGTTAAATTTTTGCCTCTAAATTAACAAGTATAGTTTTGTCGTAGCACATATCGACAGGGGCAGAGCCACCTTGTACTACCGAACCCCCTTCAGCGGAAAATTATATTATTTATATATAGCTATAATAATTTCTTATGTATATATTGCAGATGTCGCACCCCCTTCGGCTACTTCGTGTGTCTATTTCTACAAATTTTAAACTCTCTTATTGAAAATTTTGGCTCCGCCACTGCATATCAATTTTCTTGATGTATGCGTATAACCATCTTTTATGAAGTAGAGCAAAATGCAATAAACAATATCTATAAATTATAATGCCAATGGAATTATTTTAATAGGAATAAGAAATATCATATTGTTAAGTTTGGCTAAATTATGGTAAATACTAATTAGCCGCACTAGGTGTTTATAGCAAATCAATAAATTATTTTAATTTTGATTTATTAAAAAAATAAGATAAAAATACATATTACTTAAATAATTATGTGGTAAATTTGTGTAGTGCCTGACAAAGCAATGAATCAAAGTTAGGCGTTTATTATATACCAAATTAATCTTTAATCATGGTTACGTAATATGTGTTCTCACTTCAATTCTTAATTGCTAAAGTTAATTAATTTGATTTGATGTAAATAATAATGCACACAAAGATTTTCTTATAAAAAAAGAAATTTGCGTAAATAATGTACATTTTAAATACCAAACATGAGAGTGGTACCGCCCCAACGATAAAAACTTATTTATATCTAATATTTAAAATTATACCGTCCAAATAAAAGGATGAAAAAAGAAAACAAAAAGTAGTGGGAAAAAGGGGGAAAATAACTCGATAAAAATGTAGTGGGAATAAGTCGGAAATTGCAATTATTAATTGGTCCAAATTTCACACTTTGATGTTTTTATTTTCTTTTAATTATACTTTCACATTATCTACGTGGATATTCTTTAGCCACTAATATTAACTTTAAGTTTTTCACGTTTGGAAAGTTTTTCAAGAACCTTTTTTTTGGGGCAATTTAAGGAAAAAATTAATTAACGTACATATTATGTTTAAGTTATCACACTATTTTGTAATTGTCATTATTTTCATATCAGATGCTTTATTTACACAACCTTGCCCAAGCCTCCCAGCTCTCTTCATTCAATGCTTGACAACTTTCTCCATGTAGCGTACACATATCTATTTTTGACACTCAGATAAAAGATGACGGTTGCGAAACAAGGGGTGAGGTAGTGCTTGTCATGGGAAAGTGAGCTCTCACTTTGACGGAAGAATTGTCGTTTTCCTTTTTTCATACCTATATATATCTTTCGAGCCAATTATTCTTTGAAAATAGTCTCTTTACATCTACATGAAAATTAAGAATAAGGTGATTTCCATGAGTAAAGGATCAAAATTGTCCTTTATGTTTGAGTAAAGGATCAAAGTAATCCTTGTGTTTGAACATGGAACACTAATAGTCCTCCATGTTTCAACAATTGGTACACTTTTGATACTCTAGCAAACAACCGTCAAAAATCTAACGGTGCTTTCTTTTACACGTAAGAAAAGTTTCCACCATTGCCAACTAAATCTTCCCTTTCTTTTCCTTCAGATATCCATAATTCCATAACTTTGATTCCCCTGTGAAACAAATAAAATGAAAATAAAGACTGATATTTGGAGAAGTAAAACTTATTCAGTTGCATCTGTTGTTTTTGAAGAATGTATCTCCCTTCAATGAAAGTCTGCGACAAGAGGTAAATCAGTCTTTAGAGTCTTCTTCTATGTCCTTTGTGATAGACTATTTAAACTCGAGGAGGGTGCTATGCATATTGGTGTCTTGTTTATCTGCAAGCAAGTTTCTTGCACACGAGGTGCTCGATCAATTGTCCTAGTGATAATTTAGCTTTGGTCCATTCTATTTGTTTCAATTATATGACGAATACATTCTAAATATCAGTAAGCTTGAAGAAGCACGCGAGAATTTAGAGAAGCCTGGAAGTTGAAGAGAAAACGATTATGAAAAATTCAATATTCTATCTTATCTTGTTTGCAACGTAATTAGTAATCTCGAAGAAGCATATGTTTTTCTCGTAGTATAGGAAAATGTATCTTTTTATTTTTGCATGTAATAAGAGTGGAGGATGGTTGTTGGTTGAAGGGTCCAATGTACGGAACTCAATTGTTATCTGCAATTAGAATTGATGGTAACAATAATATATTTCCCATTTCCCATGCCTTGTTGAGAAAGAAAATAAAGAGACATGGACTTGGTTCTTGACTTATTTGGCTAGCGATTTGGATATACATGAGGATGAGGCTAGTTGGACCACTATGTCCGACAAACAAAAAGGTCTCATTGAAGCTTTTAATGATATTTTACCATATGTTAGTCATAGATTTTGTGTGAGACACCTTCATAACAACTTTAAAATGGCAGGTTTTGGTAGCTTCTCATTAAAAAGGCACTCTGGGCTGCTGCAAAGGCTACAATTTATTGTATGCATGAATCATATGTTTGAGTTAGATCCAAATGCTGCAGCTTGGTGTAATGAAAAAGAACCTAGTCAATGGACAATGGCTTATTTCTCCTCAGATGCTAAACCTGACATGTTATTAAATAACGTGTGTGAAGTATACAATAGCATGATACTTGATGCTAGAGACAAGCCAATTTTGACACTTTTGAAGAAATTGAGATATCTACTCATGGCTAGAATGCTAGCTAATAGGGAGAAAACAGAACAATGGAATCTAGGCGATGTTTGTCCCAAGATTAAAGATATATTGCTTAAAAATCAAAAGGCAGTCGGAGAATATATTCCTAGAAAGTCAAATCAATGGAACTTCTATCTATATTGGAGTCTGTTTTTAGAGCTTTTCTCGTGCAGTTTTGGAGCTGTTTTGCTGTTGTTACGGTGATTTTTTGTTGCTGTTTTTGGTGCAGTTCTAGTGCTTTCTGGTGGTGGTGTTGATGCAAGTTTAATGCTGATTTAGAGGCTATTGTGATGCTGCTGTTTTGGTGTAATTCAAATATTGTTTTGATACTTTTCTGGTGTAATTTTGGATCTTTTCTGTTGCTATGTTGGTGCAACCATAGTGTTGTATTAGTGTGAATTTCGTCCATCTATTTTGGTTCATTGTCAGTACTATTTAGGTGCAATTCTAATGTTATTTTGATGAACTTTTGGAGCTATTTTGACGCATTATTGGTGCTTTGCTGCGGTTTTGGTAAAAGTTTACTAAAATTTTAGTGTTGTTCGTTCTAGTACAAATCTGATGTAGTTTTGCACCATCAACACATAATATCAAAAATTTCAAGCCAACTTCTCAACAAATTGAAACCAAACATATATTACGTATCAAATCCATTACATCGCAAAAATAAAAAGATACATTTTCCTATAATACGAGAAAAACATATGCTTCTTCAAGCTTACTAATTACATTGCAAACAAGAAAAGATAGAATATTGAATTTTTCCTAATCGTTTTCTCTTCAACTTTAGGCTTCTCTAAATTCTCGCGTGCTTCTTCGAGCTTCCTAATATTTAGAATGTATCCGTCATAATTGAAACAAGTAGAATGGACCAAAGCTAATTATCACTGGGACAATTGATCGAGCACCTCGTGTGCAAGAAACTTGCTTGCAGATAAACAAGACACCAATATGCATAGCACCCTCCTCGAGTTTAAATAGTCTATCACAAAGGACATAGAAGAAGACTCTAAAGACTGATTTTACTCTTGTTGCAGACTTTCATTGAAGGTAGATACATTCTTCAAAAACAACAGATGCAACTGAATAAGTTTTACTTCTCCAAATATCAGTCTTTATTTTCATTTTATTCGTTTCACAGGGGAATCAAAGTTATGGATTATGGATATCTGAAGGAAAAAAAAGGGAAGATTTAGTTGGCAATGGTGGAAACTTTTCTCATGTGTAAAAGAAAGCACCGTTAGATTTTTGACGGTTGTTTGCAAGAGTATCAAAAGTGTACCAATTGTTGAAACATGGAGGATTATTAGTCCTTCATGTTAAAACACAAGGATTATTTTGATCCTTTACTCAAATATAAAGGACAATTTTGATCCTTTACTCTGATTTCCATACACTCTGTTTTTCGACTTCACTATATGATTTCATTAAATACATTATAATATTAAAAAATTAAAAAATATTTTAAAAACTCATAAACTTCAAATTCTAGATATGCTTCGGAATAAAAAAAAAGTATGAAACCTTTTTTTAAAAGTCCTGCAAAGTAGGACTAAAGAACATTCTACACCTATCGACCACAAAAAACAAGTCAAAATCCAATTTGTTTAAGTCATTAGTTGTTACACCTCATCGATAACGTCACATATTTTTCACTCAAAATCCTATAAATATGGATCATAACATAATCAATTTTGTATCATCCATATTGTTCTACATTTTTCTCTATTATAATTTATACTATATATACACTACACAAATATTTTTATTTTCAAACGAAAAAAATGGCAAAATCATTTGAAAATGAACATCCAATTTAGGCATTTGGATGGGCAACAAGAGACACTTCTGGAGTTCTTTCTCCTTTCAATTTTTCAAGAAGGTACAAATTATTATTTTATTGTTTTTAAAAAAAGTTACTTTTTTTTTTAATTCTGGAAATTTTGATGATGTGTTTTTCATTTCTATCGGAAACAAACTCTCTATAAGGTAAGGTACGGTAACATATGCGTACATATGCTATAATAAAAATAGTTTTTAGTGGCATTAAATATGTCCGTTAACAAAGAGTGTTGAAATCTTTACCAATAGTAGTTATTTATTATTGGATCCAATGTCGTTATAGGCTTTGACGACATTCACAAAGAGTGCCAAAATGTATTGTCACTGGCAATTGTCTTTAAAAAAAACATTTTTTTGCTAGTGGCACTGTGTTTCTAAGACTCCACCTGTATGATTATAATGAATTTATTGTTGTTGTTTTATTGTAAATTTGATGGTGATCATTTTGTGTTGATGGGTGCAGAGTGACAGGTGAAAAAGATGTGCAATTTAAAGTTATGTATTGTGGAATTTGTCATTTTGATCTTCATCAACTCAAGAATGAATGGGGAAATAGCAAGTACCCCATGGTGCCTGGGTAAATTAATTTGTTCAAATCTATTTTCTTTTTATTTTTGGTTAACTAAAAATCAGATTTTTTTTAATTGTTAGATCCAAAAATATTAATCAGAATTTCTACTTAACGAGATTCAAAAATATTAAGGCACAAAGAAGCTAACAGGATTCAACATTCACTGTATATACACATAAGTAGTTTTTCGGTGAAGAACATTTGCTAGCTAGTTTTCTTGTTCTCTGTATCTTTTCAATTTTTTCACATTATATTTTTGATTTGAAAGCAATCCTGATTTGGTTCTTAGTCTATAATTGGCCATTTTGAGCTCTTGATACCTCAGTAAATCCTGAGTTGTTGGGACATGTTACTCCCTCCATCCCATTTTCTAAGAGTTAGTTTGACTCGGTACGGAGTTTAAGAAAGAAAAGAAGACTTTTAAAACTTGTGGTTTAAAACGAATAATAGAAATTTGTATAACTATAAATCATTTCATTAAGGGTAAAATTGACATTTTAAAAAGTTAAATTGTTATGTTCTATTTTAGACGGACTAAAAAGGAAAGTAACTCATATAAACTGGGACAGAGGGAGTAAAAATTAGCGGAATTTGTGTCGATTCTATCTACTCGTGAGTGCAACTAATTGTAAATATAATTGCAGGCATGAGGTTGTTGGTGTTATAACTGAGGTTGGAAGCAAGGTGGAGAAATTTATATATAAACAGAGAACACAATTTCATTAGGTATATACCTATATTTAAGCTATAATCCCGAGCTTGTGGGAAAGAGCTGCAAGAGTTTCTTAGAAGAGGAGCAAGTGGCCTCTTCTTCGTCTGCTCTTCCTTATCCCAATGTAAAGCTCAGATTCATCTTTATACAACAAATGAACTCCAAATTTATTCTCTTTTCCAAAAACTAAACTAATACTGCCATAGTCATTTGGTGTTTTTCCATTTGCATTAGATGCATCCCATAAGCCACCAAGAGGTACCAACAAAAAATTAATAGTATTGGGATAAGAATATTGTGAATTGTTGGATAAGGCAAATTCCTGGGTCATCGACGACATCCCATCATCACATGATAAGGGAATCAAATGAGCTGTGATGCAATCAATTAGTTTGCCAGAGTAACATACAGCAAATCCCAAGAAGTTATCACTTACATACCAATTCTTAGGCAAATTGACTGATACACTTTTGCCCATTCCCTGATAGTTGAACCAACTTGGGATGTCTTTCACCAAACTCAAAAACACTCTTAGTGACAAGGAATGTGAAGAACAGATGTTATGCTGCAATGATGACATATTCTGAAACAATGAATTACAAATCAAATCATTGCTCCAATCTGCATGTATTGTGTCTAATTGCTGTGGAAATTCTGGCAGCTGTGTAAGCCTCTTGCAATCTGATAAGTACAACAATCGAAGAGCACCAAGTTCGGATATGCTCCGAGGCAAATACTCAAAATTATTTCCATTGAGATACAACTTTTTCAAAGAGGATAAGGATCCAATGTCTTCCGGAAGTCCTCCATCTATTATATTGCAGTAACTGAGATCCAGATCTTCCAATGAGCGTAATCCTTCACTCACCTGAGGGAACACGAAGTTCACTATATCTTCTGATTTTTCTTTATAAAAAGTCAATGATTTAAGCTTGTTCAACCGGAAGATGGAAGATGGAGGACGTGAGATTAGAGTATAGCTGGCATCAAGCTCCTCCAAGTTTTCTAAATCACCGATCTCTTCTGGCAAGCTTCCAAGTTTTGAGCACCCAAACACATGTAGCTTCACCAAACTTTCAACTTACAAATGCTGCTTGGAAGAGATACAAGGTTATTCATATAACTCAAATCTAGCTCTGCAAAAGATACAAGGTTTTCCATGGATAATGGCAGTTCCCTTATCCCAGAGCCTGACATCTTAATCTCTAACTCCGTCTTCATTATTCCAAGGATTTCTGGAAATTTCTGTAAACTATTGCAGTATTTTAGATTCAAATATTCAAGAGATTCCACATTAACATACGGAAACCTCTCAAGGCTTTCACACCGATACAAATTTAACTCAATGAGTTTTCTGCAATACTTGAGGGAATGATGAACTTCTTCAAGACTCCTACATTCCTCTAGATTCAAATACTCCAAATTTGGCATCCCCTTGAAATCTGGTGTTCTCTTCAAGCTTTTGGAGTGACTTAGAACTATCCTTCGTAGAGATAGAAATTGCTGCAGCAATTCAAAACACAGAAAGAATGATGAAAAATGAGTAAACGACATGTTTATATTATAACTCAACGTGTGAAATGAGAAATTGTTTATATGGAAATTACATGATCAGAAACTAGATAAAATCATGTTATAATAAATAAATAAAAGGTAAAATATCTAAAAGAAGATATTTCTTTATTTAAATTTCCGCTATACTTGATTATCTGGATGTTGATGTAGAAAAGTTTGTGCCAACATATTTCTTTTTGTTTCTTCTTCAGATACAGAGGTTGGAAATGCAATTCACAGAGATTAATAATATGAGAACGTACAACCCAAAATACATTAGTTTGAGTTTATGGAATTAATAACTTATTTCATTTAAAAACAAGAATCATATACAATTAAAAATAGAAAGTATCTGAAATAGAATGGTACCTTTGTTTCATTCCATAAATAATGCAATGAACTACATCGGAGATCAACATGAACAAGCCTTCTCGGATTAAAATTTTCTGGCAATAACTTCCAAGGATAATCAATCCAGGCAAACCAACACAAGTTGTTGGAAAGGTACTCAAGGGAGCCATCTTCTGAATCACTTTGGGAACCCCATGGATACTGTAAGCATAATATCCTAAGCCTTTGCATATTTTTTATTGCCTCTTTGCAAAAGCTTAGTTTTTTAAAATAAGTACTAATCCATATTGCTTCCACTGCCATGGTCCCCTATAAAAAGATCATGAATCAACATGTCATGTACAATCCACTTATCAATATCATTGTTTTCTTACTCTATCCCCGAATGCAAATTTTTGTCATGTTTTATATTATTTATTATTGCACTTGAAGAGCCAGCACCATCAAATAAAATTTAAGGTGCAAATATTAGTTAAGTATTTACCATATTGTCCATCATCACATCTTCGAAATCTTCAACATTCCATAGTCTGCAAGTTATTTTTTCATTTCTGAATTTTTACTAATAAAAAAGTACTTAGGGTAAATAAATGGGTGATATTAGCTTTTAAAAAATTATTGATTAAATTAGTATGAACAAATTAGATACCGTATAAATTTCAAGTTAATCCAAAGAATGATATAAGATTAAATATATTAAATGGCTATTAGAGTAATTCATAACTTATTAACATGAGATAAACAAACTAGGTAGTGTGGATTTGAAACAACTTAAATATCTTGTGAGTCAGTATATGAAGCTAGAGGAACAAAGTATATATATCTTTGAAATATGAATACTATTGCATTGTTTAGCTTACTTACCATATTGTCCATCATCACATCTTCGAAATCTTCAACATTCCATACTCTGCTAGGTTTTCCGGAATCTTTTTGCATTTTCACTATGTATTTGCCCATATCTTGAATCAAGTCATGCATATCAACTCTATCATATTTAGAGATGAACACAAGGGATTTGTCAATTAGGACATTCAATATGTCTTCAGCTCCAGAATCGTAGCTCTCAACAATTTGTATGACTTCTTTTCTTCCATGCCGACGGAAGAAACATATGATATCAAGGAATATCTTTTGCTCTTCGGGCTCCAGCCCATCATAACTTATTTTGAGTTTTTCAACAATTTTTGAATTAGACTTTTTCTTTATTTTGTCTACAATTTTTTTCCACTTATCTACGCCTTTCTTATGCAACATAGAACCCCACACCTTGAGGGCTAAAGGAAGGCCTTTAGCGTAATTTACTACCTTCAACGAGAACTTCTTAAAACACTCATGTGGAACTTCTTTTTTGAAAGCATGTTGATTGAACAATTGCATAGCTTCATGATCAGGTAGTGTAGGCACTTCATTTATTGCATCATTATTCTCTATCAATTTTCTATTTCTAGTTGTTACAATAACTCTACTTCCATTACCAAACCAACCAACATCACCTGCTAAATACTCCAAATGATCAACATGATCTATGTCATCAAGCACAATCAACACCTTCATAGAACAAAGTCTGCTCTGAATCATGCACTTCCCAACATACTCATTGTTGACGTGATCATCTTTTTTTCTTAACAGTTCAGAGAGAAGGGTATTTTGTAAAGAATGTAGTTGATTCTTTTTTACATTTTCTTTCACATTCCCAAGAAAACAAGCTGCTTCAAATTGATCAGATAGAGTGTCACGCCCCGAGCCTACACCCTGGGCGGGACCGGCACCCGGAGACCATTTCTGGCCCCGAGCGAACCCTTGGCCTGGCTTTCTTAGCTCAGCGGAAACCTGACTCAACAGAATAACTCAATGCCATGCAAAGACATAAACAACTTAACTGATAAAGACATGGCCATAAAGGCAACTCAAATCTCAAAATAGAATATTTACATATACATGTATGAGAGACTCAAAACTACTGACTGACTGACTGTCTATGAAGCCTCTACTATACTGAGATGGATGTTGGGACAGACCCCGCAACATCCTAATAAAACAAAACTAAGTACACAAAATAGTTGAGTCCTCCGGAATGCAAGGAGGCTCACCACAGACTCTGGAGTGCTCAGCTGGATCAACGACGTGCAAGATGCTGATCCGGGGTACCTGAATCTGCATCATAAAAAGATGCAGGCCAACTGGCATCAGTACATGGAATGTACGAGTATGCGAGCTGGAACTAAGCAACAAAGGCTAGCAGGAGATCTG
>JAJOOS010027600.1:0-20004 GCA_029582725.1 Solanum chiquidenum
TTTTTTTTTTTTTTTTTTTGTGTTTTTTAGGTTTAAGGTTTATTGCTTTTTTAGGATTTAGGGCTTAGAGCTTAGGGTTTTGTAGGGGTTTTAAATGGGTTTTAGTGTTTATTTTAGTGTTTATAGGATTTAGGGTTTCTTAAGGTTTAGGGTTTAGGGTTTGATAGGGTTTTAAGTTTAGGATTTAGTGTTTTAGGTTAGGATTTAGGGTTTAGGGCTTAGGGTTTTTTTAGGTTTAGGGTTTTAGGTTAAGGGTTTTATCAAGTTTTTAAGGGTTTAGGGCTTTTGGGCTTTTTGGGTTAATGTTTTTTCGGTTTTATAGGTTTATGGTTTAGGGCTTCAATTTTTTAGTGTGTTTTTTAAGGTTTAACATATACATGGTAGGGCTTTATTGGGTTAACAACTTAGTATTTTTTAGGTTTCGGGGTTTTAGGGTTTTTAAGGCTTAAGTGTTTCTTAGGGTTTAGGGTTTTGTAGGGGTTTTAAATGGTTTTTAGGGTTTATTTTAGGATTTATAGTATTTAGGGTTTCTTAAGGTTTAGTATTTTGTGTTTTTTCGAGATTTAGGTTTAGGATATAGAGTTTTAGGTTAGGGTTTAGGGTTGAGGGCTTAGGGTTTTTTAGGTTTAGGGTTTTGGGTTAAGGGTTTTATTTAGGTTTTGAGGGTTTAGGGCTTTGAGCTTTTTAGGTTTAGGTTTTTTAGGATTTAATAGGTTTAGGGTTTAGGTCTTAGTTTTGTTTTTTTGTTTTTTACGGTTTAGTATATATGATTTAGGGCTTTTTATGGTTTACAACTTCAAGGTTTTTATGGTTTAGGGTTTTAGGGTTTTGTTAGGGTTTTTAAGGGTTAAGTGTTTCTTTGGGTTTTTTAGGGTTTAGGGTTTAGGGCTTAGGTTATTTTTGTATTTCTTAGGTTTAGGATTTAGAGCTTAGGGTTTTTTAGGGTTTATAGGATTTAGGATTTCTTAAGGTTTAGGGTTTAGGGTTTCTAAGGGCGTTAGGTTTAGGAATTAGGGTTTTAGGTTAGGGTTTAGGGTTTTTTATGGTTTATAGGATGTAGGGTTTCTTAAGGTTTAGGATATAGGGTTTCTTAGGGATTTAGGTTTAAGATTTATGGTTTTTTTAGGTTTAGGGTTTTAGGTTAAGGGTTTTATATAAGTTTTTAGGGTTTAGGGCTTTGCATTTTTTAGGTTAAGGTTTTTGGGTCCTTTTAGGGTTTTTAAGGGTTATGTGTTTCTTAGGGTTTTCTATTATTTAGGGTTTAGGTCTTAGTTTTTTTGTGTGTTTTAAGGTTTAAGATTTATGGATTTTAAGGATTTAGGGTTTAGAGCATAGTGTTTTGTAGGGGTTTTAAACGGTTTTCAGGCTTTTTTTTAGGGTTTATAGGATTTGGGGTTTTTTAAGGTTTAGGGTTTAGGGTTTCTTAGGGTTTTAAGTTTAGGATTTAGAATTTTAGATTAGGGTGTATGGTTTAGGGTTTAGGATTTTTTTTTAGGTTTAGGGTTTAGGGTTCAGGGATTAGGGTGTTTTTGTGTTTTTTAGGTTTAGGGTTTACGGATTTATAGAATTTAAGGTTTAGAGCTTAGGGGTTTTAAATGGCTTTTAGGGTTTAT
This sequence comes from Solanum chiquidenum, assembly GCA_029582725.1. NCBI lineage: Eukaryota > Viridiplantae > Streptophyta > Magnoliopsida > Solanales > Solanaceae > Solanum > Solanum chiquidenum. The sequence continues at coordinate 1,614 of JAJOOS010027600.1, forward strand.
TTTAGGGTTATAGGATTTAGGTTTCTTAAGGTTTAGAATTTATGGTTTCTTAGGGTTTTAGGTTTAGAATTTAGGGTTTTAGGTTAGGGTTTAGGATCTTAACTAGGTTTTTAGTATTTAGGACTTTGGGTTTTTTATCTTAAGGTTTTTTAGAGTTTTATAGGTTTAGGTTTTACGGCTTAGGGTTTTTCGTGAGTTTTGAGGGTTTAGCATATACCATTTGGGGCATTATAAGGTTTAAAGCTTAGAGTTTATTGGTTTAGTGGTTTTTGGGTTTTTAGGATGTTTAGGGTTTTTAAGGTTAAGTGTTTCTTTGGGTTTTTTAGGGTTTAGGGTTTAGAGCTTAGGGTTTTTTTTAGTGTTTTTAAGGTTTTGGGTTTACAGATTTTTAGGATTTAAGGTTTTGAGATTAGGATTTTGTAGGGGTTTTAAATTCATTTTAGGGTTTATAGGATATATGGTTTCTTAATGTTTAGGGTTTAGGGTTTTAGGTTTAGGATTTAGGGTTTTAGATTAGGGTTTAGGGTTTAGGAATTAGGGATATTTAGGGTTTAAGGTTTTAGGTTAAAGGTTTTATCTAGGTTTTTAGAATTTAACGCTTTGGGTTTTTTAGGTTAAGGGTTTTTAGGATTTCATAGGATTAGATTTTAGGGCTTAGGTTTTTTTTGTGTTTCTTAGGGTTTAGTATATACGGTTTAGGGGTTTATAAGGTTTAGAGCTTAGAGTTTTTTAGGTTTAGGGTTTTTTGTATGAATTAGGGTTTTAAAGGGTTTAGGGTTTCTTATTATTTTAAGTTTAGAATTTAGGGTTTTAGGTTAGAGTTTAGGGTTTAGGTCTTAGTTTTTTTTTTCGTTTTAGGGTTTTAAGGTTAAGGGTTTTATATTGTTTTTTAGGTTTTCGGACTTTGGGTTTTTCAAGTTATGGTTTTCTAGGGTTTTATAGGCTTAGCGTTTAGGGTTTAGTTTTTTTTTTTAGGGTTTAGTATATACGATTTAGGTATTTATTGGCTTTAGAGCTTAGAGGTTTTTAGGTTTAGTGGTTTTTAGGGGTTTTAAGGGTTAAGTGTTTCTTAGGGTTAGGGTTTAGGGCTTAGGTTTTTTTTTTATTTTTTATCATTAGGGTTTATGAAATTTTACGATTCAACGCTTAGGGTTTTGTAGGGGTTTTAAATGGTTATTAGGGTTTATTTTAGAGTTTATAGGATTTAGGGTTTCTTAGGATTTTTGGTTTAGGATTTATGGTTTTAGGTTAGGGTTTAGGGCTTACAATTTTTTTAGGTTTAGGGTTTTAGGTTAAGTGTTTTATTTAGGGTATTAGGGTTTAGGGATTTGTGTTTTTAGGTTAAGGTTTTTTGGTGTTTTTTAAGTTTAGGGTTTAGGGCTTAGGTTTTTCTTTTGTATTTTTTAGAGTTTAGAATATACAATTTAGGGCTTTATATGGTTTAAAGCTTAGAGTTTTTTAGGTTTACGGTTTTTGGTGTTTTTAAGGGTTATGTGTTTCTTAGGGTTTAGGGTTTAGGGCATAGGGGTTTTTTGTGTTTGTTTTTTAGGCTTAAGGTTTACGGTTTTTTAGGATATAGGGTTTAGACCATAGGGATTTGTAGATGTTTCAATTGATTTTTAGGGTTTATTATTGGGTTTATAGGATTTGGAGTTTCTTAAGGTTTAGGGTTTAGGATTTCTTAGGGTTTTAAGTTTATGATTTAGGGTTTTAGGTTAAGGGTTTTAGGTTTAGGATTTAGGATTTTAGGTTAGGGTTTAGGGTTTAGGGTTTAGGGTTTTAGGTTAAGGGTTTTATCTAGATTTTAGGGTTTAGGGCTTTGGGTTTTTTAGGTTAAGGTTGTTTAGGATTTTATAGGTTTAGGGTTTAAGGATTATAGTTTTTTTTTTGTGTTTTAGGGTTTAGCATATACGATTTAGGGCTTTATAGAGTTTTCAGCTTAGAGTTTTTTAGGTTTAGGGTTTACATATTTTTAAGATTTAGGGTTTAGAGCTTAGGGTTTTGTATGGGTATTAAATGTTTTTAGGGTTTATAGGATTTAGGGTTTCATAAGGTTTAGGGTTTAGGGTTTTTATGGGTTTAAACTTTAGGATTTAGGGTTTTAGGTTAGGGTTTAGGGTTTAGGGCATATCGTTCTTAGGTTTAGAGTTTTAAGTTAAGGTTTAGGGTTTAGGGCTTATGGTTTTTTAGGTTTAGTGATTTAGGTTAAGGGTTTTGTCTATGTTTGTAGGGTTTAGGGCTTTGGGTTTTTTGGGTTAAGATTTTTTATGATTTTATAGGTTTAGGGTTTAGGGCTTATGTTTTTTTGTGGTTTTTAGGGTTTAGCATATACAATTTAGGGCTTTATAGGGTTTTGAGCTTAGATTTTATTAGGTTTAGGGTTTTTTGTATTTTTTAGGATTTTTAAGGGTTAAGTGTTTCTTAGAGTTTTTTAGGGTTTGGGGTTTCTTAGGGTTTAGGTTTAGGATTTAGGGTTTTAGGTTAGGGTTAAGGGTTCAGGGTTTTTAGGTTTAGGGTTTAGCTTACGGGTTTTATCTAGGTTTTTAGGGTTTAGGATTTTGGGTTTTTTAAGGTTTTATAGGTTTAGGGTTTGTTTTTTTTATATTCTTTAGAGTTGAGCATATACGATTTAGGTATTTATAGGGTTTAGAGCTTAGAGTTTTTTTGGGTTAAGGGTTTTTTGGGCATTATAGGGTTTTCAAGGGTTAAGTATTTCTTGTGGTTTTTAGAGTTTAGGGCTTAGGGCTTTTTTGTGTTTTTTATCTTTAGGGTTTACCAATTTTTATAATTTATGGTTTAGAGCTTAGGGTTTCGTAGAGGTTTTTAATGGTTGTTAGGGTTTATTTCTGGGTTTCTTAAGGTTTAGGGTTTAGGGTTCTTAGGATTTTAGGCTTAGGATTTAGGGTTTTAGGTTAGGGTTTAGGGTTTAATGCTTAGGGATTTTTTAGGTTAAAAGTTTTATCTTGGTTTTAAGGTTTAAAGACTTTCGGATTTTTAGGTTCATGTGTTTTAGCATTTTATAGGTTTATGGTTTACGACTACGAGTTTTATTTTTTTCATTTTTAGGGTTTAGAATATATGATTTACGGCTTTCTAGGGTTTACAGCTTATAAATTTTTAGGTTTAGGGTTTTTTGGGTTTTTAAAGGTTTATAAGGGTTAAGTGTTTCTTAGGATTTTAGGGTTTAAGGATTAGGGTGTTTTTGTGTTTTTTAGGTTTCGGGTTTACGAATTTATAGAATTTAGGGTTTAGATCTTAGGGGTTTTAAATGACTTTTAGGGTTTATTTTTAGGGTTTATAGGATTTAGGGTTTCTTAAGGTTTAGTATTTAGGGTTTCTTAGTGTTTTAGGTTTAGAATTTAGGGTTTCTTAGTGTTTTAGGCTTAGAATTTAGAGTTTTAGGTTAGGGGTTAGGTTTTTTTTAGGTTTAGGGTTTAAGGTTAAGGTTTTATCTAGGTTTAGGACTTTCGGTTTTTTATCTTAATGTTTTTTAGAGTTTTATAGGTTTAGGTTTTACGGCTTAGGGTTTTTCGTGAGTTTTTAGGGTTTAGCATATACAATTTAGGGCATTATAAGGTTTAAAGATTATAGTTTTTTTTGGTTTAGGGGATTTTGGGTTTTTAGGGTTTTTAAGGGTTAAATGTTTCTTTGGGTTTATTAAGGTTTAGGGTTTAGAGCCTAGGGTTTTTTAGTGTTTTTTAGGTGTTGGATTTACGCATTTTTAGGATTTAAGGTTTTGAGATTAGGATTTTGTAGAGGTTTTAAATTTATTTTAGGGTTTATAGGATATAAGGTGTCTTAATGTTTATGGTTTAGGGTTTAGGATTTAGTGTTTTAGGTTAGAGTTTAGGGTTTAGGGTTTAGGGTTTAGGGATTAGGGATATTTAAGATTTAGGGTTTTAGGTTAAGGGTTTTATCTAGGTTTTTAGAGTTTAACTCTTTGGGTGTTTTAGGTTAAGGATTTTTAGGATTTCATAAGATTAGATTTTAGGGTTAGGTTTTTTTTTATGTTTCTTACGTTTAGTATATACGATTTAGGAGTTTATAGGGTTTAGAGCTTAGAATTTTTTAGGTTTAGGGTTTTTTGTATTTTTTAGGGGTTTAAGGCTTTAGGGTTTCTTATGGTTTTAGGTTTAGAATTTAGGGTTTTAGGTTAGGGTTTAGGGCTTGTTTTTTTTTTTTAGTTTTAGGGTTTTAGGTTAAGGGGTTTTATATAGATTTTTAGGGTTTAGGATTTTGGGTTTTTGCAAGTTAAAGTTTTCTAGGGTTTGATAGGCTTAGGGTTTTGGGCTTATATTTTTTTTTTAGGGTTTAGCTTATACGATTTAGGGCTTTATAGGGTTTAGAACTTAGAGTTTTTTAGGTTTAGTGGTTTTTAGGGTTAAGTATTTCTTAGGTTTTAGGGCTTAGGAATTTTTTGTGTGTTTTATGGTTAGGGTTTACGAAATTTTAGTATTCAACGTTTTGGGTTTTTTAGGGGTTTTAAATTGTTATTAGGGTTTATTTTAGAGTTTAGAGGATTTACGGTTTAGGCTTTCTTAGGGTTTTTGGTTTCGGATTTAGGATTTTAGATTAGGGTTTAGGTCTTACGGTTTTTTTGGGTTTAGGGTTTTAGGTTAAGTGTTTTATTTAGGATTTTAGGGTTTAGGGATTTGTGTTTTTAGGTTAAGGTGTTTTGGTGTTTTTTAGGTTTAGGGCTTAGGGCTTAGGTTTTTCTTTTATGTTTTTTAGGGTTTAGAATATACAATTTAGGGCTTTATAGGGTTTAAAGCTTAGAGTTTTTTAGGTTTAGGGATTTTTAGGGGGTTTAGTGTTTTTAAGAGTTATATGTTTCTTAGGGTTTAGGGTTTAAGGCTTAGGGTTTTTTTTTGTGTTTTTTAGGCTTAAGGTTTACGTTTTTTTAGGATTTAGGGCTTAGACCATAGGGATTTGTAGGGGTTTCAATTGATTTTTATGGTTTATTTTAGGGTTTATAGGATTTGGAGTTTCTTATGGTTTATTGTTTAGGATTTTTTAGGGTTTTAAGTTTATGATTGACGGTTTTAGGTTTAGGATTTAGGGTTTGAGTTTAGGGTTTAGGGTTTAGGGTTTTTTTAGGTTTAGGGTTTTAGGTTAAGGGTTTTATCTAGATTTTTACGGTTTAGGGTTTAAGGTTAAGGGTTTTATCTAGATTTTTACGGTTTAGGGCTTTGGATTTTTTAGGATAAGAGTTTTTAGGATTTTATAGTTTTAGGGTTTAGGGCTTAGGGTTTTTGTTGTCTTTTTTAGGGTTTCGCATATATGATTTAACATTTTATAGAGTTTTGAGCTTATAGTTTTTAAGGTTTAGGGTTTACATATTTTTAGGATTTAGGGTTTAGAGCTTAGGGTTTTGTAGGGGTATTAAATGTTTTTTAGGGTTTCATAAGGTTTAGGGTTTAGGGTTTTTATGGGTTTAAAGGTTAGGATTTAGGGTTTTAGGTTAGGGTTAAGGGTTTTAGGTTAGGGTTTAGGGTTTAGGGCTTTGGGTTTTTAGGTTTACGGTTTTAAGTTATAGTTGAGGATTTAGGGCTTAAGGTTTTTTAGCTTTAGTGAGTTAGGTTAAGGGTCTTATCTAAGGTTTTATGGTTTAGCGTTTTGGGTTTTTTGGGAAAAGGTTTTTTATGATTTTATAAGTTTAGGGTTTAGGGCTTATGTTTTTTTTGTGCTTTTTAGGGTTTAGCATATACGATTCAGGACTTTATAGGGTTTTGAGCTTAGATTTTATTAGGTTTAGGGTTTTTTGTATTTTTTAGGGGTTTTAAAGGCCTAGTGTTTCTTAGAGTTCTTTAGGATTTATGGTTTACTTTTGTGTTTTTTAAGTTTCGAGTTTATGTATTTTAGGGCTTGGGGATTCTTAGGGTTTTAGGTTTACGATTTAGGGTTTCAGGTTAGGGTTTAGGGCTTAGGGATTTTTAGGTTTAGGATTTTAGCTTAAGGGTTTTATCTATGTTTTTAGGGTTTAGGGCTTTGGGTTTTTTAGGTTAAGGTTTTTTAAGGTTTTATAGGTTTAGGGTTTAGGGCTTAGGTTGTTTTTATATTTTTTAGTGTTGAACATATACGATTTAGGTATTTATAGGTTTTTTGGGTATTATAGGGTTTTCAAGGGTTAAGTGTTTCTTATGGATTTTAGAGTTTAGGGCTTAGGTTTTTTTTGTGTTTTTTATCTTTAGGGTTTACCAATTTTTAGAATTTATGGTTTAGAGCTTAGGGTTTCGTAGGGGTTTTAAATGGTTGTTAGGGTTTATTTTAGGGTTTACAGTTTCTTAGGATTTTAGGTTTATGATTTAGGGTTTTAGGTTAGGGTTTAGGGTTTAATGCTTAGGGGTTTATTGGGTTTAGGGTTTTAGGTTAAAAGTTTTATATTGGTTTTTAGGTTTAATGGATTTGGGCTTTTTAGGTTAAGGTTTTTTAGCATTTTATAGGTTTATGGTTTACGACTAAGAGTTTTTTTTTTTGTCTTTTTTAGGGTTTAGCATATATGATTTAGGGCTTTATAGGGTTTAGAGGTTATAAATTTTTAGGTTTAGGGTTTTTTTGGTTTTTTAAGGTTTATAAGGGTTAAGTGTTTCTTAGGGGGTTTTAGGGTTTAGGGTTTAGGGATCAGGGTGTTTTTGTGTTTTTTAGGTTTAGGGTCTACGGATTTATAGAATTAGGGTTTAGAGCTTAGGGCTTTTAGGGGTTTTAAATGGCTTTTAGGGTTTATAGGATTTATGATTTTTAAGGTTTTGGATTTAGGGTTTCTTAGGATTTTAGGTTTAGAATTTAGGGTTTTAGGTTAGAGTTTAGGATTTAGGGTTTTAGGTTAGAGGTTACGGTTTTTTTAGGTTTAGGGTTTTAGGTTAAGGGTTGTATCTAGGTTTTTAGGGTTTAGGAATTTGAGTTTTTTATCTTAATGTTTTTAAGAGTTTTATAGGTTTAGGTTTTATGGCTTAGGGTTTTTCGTTAGTTTTTAGGGTTTAGCATATACGATTTAGGGCATTATAAGGTTTAAAGCTTAGAGTTTTTTTGGTTGAGGGGTTTTTGGGTTTTTAGGGTTTTTAAGGGTTAAGTGTTTCTTAGGGTTTTTTAGGGTTTAGGGTTTAGAGCTTAGGATTTTTTAGTGTTTTTTAGGTGTTGATTTTACATATTTTTAGGATTAAAGGTTTTGAGATTAGGATTTTGTAGGGGTTTTAAATTTATTTTAGGGTTTACATGATATAGGATTTCTTAATGTTTAGGGTTTAGGGTTTTAGGATTTAGGGTTTTAGGTTAGGGTGTATGGTTTAGGGATTAGGGATGTTTAATGTTTAGGGTTTTAGGTTAAGGTTTTTATCTAGGTTTTTAGAGTTTAACGCTTTGGGTTTTTTAGGTTAAGGGTTTTTAGGATTTCATAGGATTAGATTTTAGGTTTTAGGAGTTTTTTGTGTTTCTTAGGGTTTAGTATATATGGTTTAGCGGTTTATAGGGTTTAGAGCTTAGAGTTTTTTAGGTTTAGGATTTTTTGTTTTTTTTGCATTTTAAAGGGTTTAGGGTTTTTTAAGGTTTAGGGTTTCTTATGGTTTTAGGTTTAGAATTTAGGATTTTAGGTTAGGGTTTAGGGTTTAGGGCTTAGGATTTTATTTTAGTTTTAGGGTTTTATATAGTTTTTTAGGGTTTAGGACTTTGGGTTTTTTTTCAGGTTAAGGTTTTCTAGGGTTTTATAGGATTAGGGTTTAGGACTTTGGGTTTTTTTTCAGGTTAAGGTTTTCTAGGGTTTTATAGGCTTAGGGTTTAGGGCTTAGGTTTTTTTTTTAGGGTTTAGCATATACGATTTAGGGCTTTATAGGGTTTAGAGCTTAGAGGTTTGTAGGTTTAGTGGTTTTAAGGGTTAAGTGTTTCTTAGGGTTTTTTTGTGTGAATTTTATGGTTAGGGTTTACTGATTTTTATGGTTCAGAGCTTAGGGTTTTGTAGGGGTTTTAAATGGTTATTAGGGTTTATTTTAGAGTTTATAGGATTTAAGGTTTAGGGTTTCTTAGGGTTTTTTGTTTTAGTTTAGGGTTTAGGGCTTACGGTTTTTTTAGGTTTAGGGTTTTAAGATAAGTGTTTTATTTAAGGTTTTAGGGTTTCGGGATTTGTCTTTTTAGGTTAAGGTTTTTTGATGTTTTTTAGGTTTAGGGCTTAGGGCTTAGGTTTTTCTTTTGTGTTTTTTAGGATTTAGAATATACAATCTAGGGCTTTATAGGGTTTAAAGGTTAGAGTTTTTTATGTTTATGGGTTTTTGGGGTTTTTAGTGTTTTTAAGGGTTACGTGTTTCTTAGGGTTTAGGTTTTTTTTAATGTGTTTTTTAGGCTTAAGGTTTACGGTTTTTTAGGATTTAGGGTATAGACCATAGGGATTTGTAGGGGTTTCAATTGATTTTTACGGTTTATAGGATTTGGAGTTTCTTAAGGTTTAGGGTTTAGGATTTTAAGTTTATGATTTACGGTTTTAGGTTAAGGGTTTTAGGTTAGGGTTGAAGGTTTAGGGTTTAGGGATTAGGGTTTTTTTAGGTTTTGGGTTTTAGGTTAAGGGTTTTATCTAGATTTTTAGTGTTTAGGAATTTGGGTTTTTTAGGATTTTATAGGTTTAGGGTTTAGGGCTTAGGTTTTTTTTTGTATTTTTTAGGGTTTAGCATATACGATTTAGCATTTTATAGAGTTTTGAACTTAGAGTTTTTTAGGTTTAGGGTTTACATACTTTTAGGATTTAGGGTTTAGATCTTAGGGTTTTGTAGGGGTATTAAATGTTTTTTAGGGTTTATAGGATTTAGGGTTTCATAAGGTTTAGCGTTTAGGGTGTTTATGGGCTTAAAGTTTAGGATTTAGGGTTTTAGGTAAGGGTTTAGGGTTTTAAGTTAAAGTTTAGGGTTAGAGTTTTTTAGTTTAGTGATTTAGGTTACGGGTTTTATCTAAGGTTTTAGGGTTTAGGGCTTTGGTTTTTTTGGGGTAAGGTTTTTTATGATTTTATAGGTTTAGGATTTATGGCTTATGTTTTTTTTGTGCTTTTTAGGGTTTAGAATGTACGATTTAGGGCTTTATAGGGTTTTGAGCTTATATTTTATATGGTTTAGGGTTTTTTTTTATTTTTTAGGGTTTTTAAGGGTTAAGTGTTTCTTATAATTTTTTAGGGTTTATGTTTTTTTTTGTGGTTTTTATGTTTTGGGTTTATGTGTTTTAGGGTTTGGGGTTTCTTAGGGCTTTAGGTTTAAGATTTAGGGTTTTAGTTTAGGGTTTAGGGTTTAGGGATATTTTAGGTTTAGTATTTTAGGTTAAGGGTTTTATCTAGGTTTTTAGGGTTTAGGGCTTTGGGTTTTTTAGGTTAAGGGTTTTTTGGGTTTTATAGTTTTAGAGTTTAAGGCTTATGATTCTTTTTTGTTTTTTAGGGTTTAGTATATACCATTTAAGGGTTTATAGGGTTTAGAGCTTAGAATTTTTTAGGTTTAGGTGTTTTTGTATATTTTAGGGTTTTTAAGGGTTCAGGGCTTAGTGTTTTTTTGTTTTCTAGGTTTAGAGTTAACGGATTTTTACAATTTAGGGATTAGAAGCTTAGGGATTCGTAGGGGTTTTAAATGTTTTTTTTAGGATTTTGGGTTTTAGGTTAGGGTTTAGGGATTAGTGCTTTGGGTTTTTTTAGGTTTAGGATTTTTGGGTTTTTTTAGCATTTTTAAGGGTTAGTTTTTCTTAGGGTTTTTTAGGGTTTATGGCTTAGGGCTTAGGGTTTTGTAGGGGTTTTAAATAGTTTTTAGGGTTTATTTTAGGTTTTATATGATTTAGGGTTTCTTAAGGTTTAGTGTTTAGGGTTTCTTAGGGTTTTAGGTTTAGGATTTAGAGTTTTAGGTTAGGGTTTAGGGCTTATGGTTTTTTAGGTTAAGGGTTTTAGGTTAAGGGTTTTTTTAGGTTTTTCGGGATGAGAGGTTTGGGTTTTTTAAGTTATGGTTTTTTAGGATTTTATAGGCTTAGGGTTTAGGGCTTAGGGTTTTTTGTGTTTTTAAGTGTTTAGCATATACGGTTTAGGGCTTTATAGGGTTTAGAGCTTAGAGTTTTTTTAGGTTTAGGTTTTTTTATGGGGTTTAAAGAGTTGAGTGTTTCTTAGGGTTTAGGTCTTAGGGATTTTTTGTGTTTTTTAGGTTCAGGGTTTACCGAATTTTAGGATTCGGGTATAGAGCTTAGGGTTTTTAGAGTTTATTTTAGGGTTTCTTAAGGTTTATCGTTTCTTAGGGTTTTAGGTTTAGGATTTAGGGTTTTAGGTTAGGGTTTAGGGTTTAGGTCTTATCATTTTTTTTGGTTTAGGGTTTTATGATAAGGGTTTTATCTAGGTTTGTAGGGTTTAGTGCTTTGGGTTTTTTAGGTTAAGGTTTTTATGGTTTTATAGGTTTAACGTTTAGGGATTAATTTTTTTTTGGTTTTTAGAGTTTAGCATATACAATTTAGGGCTTTATAGGGTTTAGAGCTTAGTTAGGTTTAGTGGTTTTTAGGGGTTTTAAGGGTTAAGTGTTTTTAGGGTTAAGGGATTAGGGTTTTTTGTGTTTTTTATGTTTAGGTTTTACGAATTTTTAGGATGTAGGATTTTGAGATTAGGGTTTTAAATGCTTTTAGAGTTTATTTTAGAATAAATAGGATTTAGGGTTTATGGTTTCTTAGGGTTTTATATTTAGGATTTAGGATTTTAGGTTAGGGTTTAGGGCTTAGGGTTTTTTTAGGTTTACGGTTTCAGGTTAAGGGTTTTATTTAGGGTTTTAGGGTTAAGGGATTTGGGTTTTTTAGGTTAAGGTTTTTTAGTGTTTTATAGGTTTAGAATTTAGGGCTTAGGTTTTTCTTCTGTGTTTTTGAGGGTTTAGCATATACAATTTAGGGCTTTATAGGGTTTAAATCTTAGAGTTTTTTAGGTTTAGGGGTTTTTGGGGTTTTTAAGGGTTTTGTGTTTGTTAGGGTTTAGGGTCTAGGGCTTAGGTTTTTTTTTTGTGTTTTTTAGGTTTAAGGTTTACGATCTTTTGGGATTTAGGGTTTAGAGCTTAGGGTTTTGTAGGATTTTCAAATGGGTTTTAGGGTTTATAGGATTTAGAGTTTCTTACGTTTGGGGTTTAGGATTTCTTAGGGATTTAAGTTAAGGATTTAGGTTTTTTTTTAGGTATAGGGTTTAAGGTTAAGTGTTTTACCAAGGTTTTTAGAGTTGATGGCTTTGGGGTTTTTATGTTATGGTTTTTTAGGGTTTTATAAGTTTAGGGTTTATGGCTTAGGGTTTTTTCTGTGTTTTTTAGGGTTTAGTATATACGATTTAGGGCTTTATACGGTTAAGAACTTAGTGTTTTTACCTTTAGAGGTTTTTGGATTTTTTCGGATTTCTAAGGGTTAAGTGTTTCTTATGGTTTAGGGTTTAGAGCTTAGGATTATTTTGTGTTTTTTAGGTTTAGGGTTTAGGGTTTTGGGGTTTTTAGGTTATGGGTTTTTAGGATTTTATAAAGTTTACAGCTTAGTGTTTTTTAGGTTTAGGTGTTCTATTTTTTAGGGGTTTTAAGGGTTTAGGGTTTAGGGTTTTTTGTGTTTTTCAAATTTAGGGTTACAAATTTTTAGCATTTAGGGTTTAGAGAATAGGATTTTGTAGGGATTTTAAATGAGTTTTAGGGTTTATAGGATTTAGGGTTTCTTAATGTTTAGGGTTTACGGTTTCTTAGGGTTTTAGGTTTAGGATTTAGGGTTTTAAGTTAGGGTTTATGGTGTAGGTCTTAGGATTTTTAAGGTTTAGGGTTTTAGGGATTAGGGCTTTGGATTTTTTATGTTAAGATTTTTTAGGGTTTTATAGGTTTAGGGTTCAAGGCTTAGGGTTTTTTTCTGTTTTTTTAGGTTTAGTGTTAACGTAGTTTTAGGATATAAGGTTTAGAACTTAGGGTTTATTTTTGGGGTTATAGGATTAACGGTTTCTTAGGGTTTAGAGTTTAGGGTTTCTTCAGATTTTAGTTTAGGATTTAGGGTTTTTGGTTAGGGTTTTGGGTTTACGGCTTAGGGTTTTCTTAGGTTTAGGGTATTATCTATGTTTTTAGGGTTTAGGGATTTGGGTTTTTTTTTACGTTATGTTTATTTAGGGTTTAATAGGTTTAGGTTTAGGATTTAGGTTTTTTTGTGTTTTTTTAGGGTTTAGGATATACGATTTAGGGCTTTATAGGGTTTAGAGCTTAGTGTTTTTTAGCTTTAGGGTTTTTTGAATTCTTTAGGATTTTTAAGGGTTAAGTGTTTCTTAAGGTTTTTTAGGGTTTAGGGTTTAGGGTATTTTTGTGTTTTTTATCTTTAGGGTTTACAGTTTTTTAGGATTTAGGATTTAGAGCTTAGGGTTTTATAGCAATTTTAAATGGGTTTTAGGGTTTATTTTAGGGTTTATAGGATTTAGGGTTTCTTAAGGTGTAGTATTTAGAGTTACTTAGTGTTTAGGTTTTTATTTAGGGTTTAGGGCTTAGGGGTTTTTAACGTTTCAGGTTTTTGGCTAAGGGTTTTATCTAGGTTTTTAGGGTTTTGGGTTTTTCAGGTTAAGGTTATTTAGGATTTTATAGGTTTAGGGTTTAAGGCTTACGGTTTTTTTTGTGTGTTTTAGGGTTTAGCATATATAATTAAGGGCTTTATAAAGTTTTGAGCTTAGAGTTTTTTATGTTTAGGGTTTACATATTTTTAGGATTTAGGGTTTAGTGCTTAGGGTTTTGTAGGGTATTAAATGGTTAATAGGGTTTATAGGATTTAGGTAGGGTTTAGGGTTTCTTAGGGTTTAAGGTTTAGGATTTAGGGTTTTAGGTTAGGGTTTAGGGTTTAGTGCTTAGTGCTTAGGGTTTGTTTAGGTTTAGGGTTTAGGGCTTAGGGTTTTTTTAGGTTTTGAGTTTTAGGTTAAGGGTTTTATCTAGGCTTTTAGGGTTTAGGGCTTGGGTTTTTTACATTATGAGTTTTTAGGATTTTATAGGTTTAGTGTTTAAGGCCTATGATTTTTTTTGTGATTTTAGGGATTAGCATATACAATTTTGGGCCTTATAGGGTTTTGAGCTTAGAAATTTTTAGGTTTAGGGGTTTTAGTATTTTTTAGGGTTTTTAAGGGTTAAGTGATTTTTGGGATTTTTTAGGGATTAGGTTTAGGGCTTAGGTTTTTTTTTGTGTGTTTTTTAGGTTTAGGCTTATCGAATTTTAAGGATTTATGGTTTAGAGCTTAGGGTTTTGTAGGGGTTTTAAGTGGTTTTTAGGGTTTATAGGATTTAAGATTTCTTAAGGTTTAGGGCTTCTTATAGTTTTAGGTTTAGGATTTAGGGTTTTAGATTAGGGTTTAGGGTTTTGGGCTTATGGTTTTTTTAAGTTTAGGGTTTTAGGTTAAGTGTTTTGTCTAGGTTTTTAGGATTTAGGGCTTTGGGATTTTTAGTTTAAGGTTTTTTAGGGTTTTATAGGTTTAGGGTTTAGGGCTTAGGTTTTTTTTTGTGTTTTTTTAGGGTTTAACATATACGATTTAGGGATTTATAGGTATTAGAGCTTAGTGTTTTTTAGGTTTAGGTGTTTTTGGATTTTTTTTGGGTTTTTATGGGTTAAGTGTTTCTTAAGGTTTTCTAGGTTTTAGGGCTTAGAGGTTTTTTTTGTGTTCTTTAGGTTTAAGGTTTATGGATTTTTAGGATTTAGGGCTTATAGGATTTAGGGTTTAGGGTTTCATAGGGTTTTAGGTTTAGGATTTAGGGTTTTAGGTTAGGGTTTAGGGTTTGGGTTTAGGGTTTAGGTTTAGGGTTTTAGGTTAAGGGTTTTATCAAGTTTTTTAGTGTTTAGGGCTTTTGGGTTTTTGGGTTAAGGGTTTTAGGGTTTTAGGTTAGGGTTTAGTGTTTAGGTTTAGGGTTTTAGGTTAAGGGTTTTATCAAGTTTTTTAGTGTTCAGGGCTTTTGGGTTTTTGGGTTAAGGATTTTAGGGTTTAGAGTTTAGGGCTTCAATTTTTTTTTGTGTATTTTATAGTGTTTAACATATATGATTTAGGGCTTTATAGGGTTTAAAACTTAGTATTTTTTAGGTTTAGGGGTTTTAGGGTTGTTTAGGGTTTTAAAGGATTAAGTGTTTCTTAGGGATTTTTAGGGTTTAGGGTTTAGGTCTTAAGGTTCTGTAGGAGTTTTAAATTGTTTTTAGGGTTTATTTTAGGATTTATAGTATTAAAGGGTTTCTTAAGGTTTAGGATTTAGGTTTAGGATATAGAGTTTTAGGTTAGGGTTTAGGGTTGAGGGCTTAGGGTTTTTTAGGTTTAGGATTTTGGGTTAAAGGTTTTATTTAGGTTTTTAGGGTTTAAGGCTTTGGGTTTTTGAGGTTAAGGTTTTTTAGGATTTAATAAGTTTAGAGTTTAGGGCTTTATAGGGTTTACAACTTAGAGGTTTTTAGGGTTTTTGGATTCTTTTAGGGGTTTTAAGGGTTAAGTGTTTTTTAAGGTTTAGGGCTTAGGGCTTAAGCCTTTTTTGTATATTTTAGGTTTAGGATTTTGAGCTTAGGATATTTTAGGGTTTATAGGATTTAGGATTTCTCAAGATTTAAGGTTTAGAGTTTCTAAGAGCGTTAGGTTTAGGTATTAGGGTTTTAGTTTAGGGTTTATAGTTTTTTTATGGTTTATAGGATTGAGGGTTTTTTAAAGTTCAGGGTATGAGGTTTCTTAGGGATTTAGGTTTAAGATTTAGGGTTTTAGGTTAGGGTTTAGGTTTTTTTTAGGTTTAGGGTTTTAGGTTAAGGGTTTTATATAGGTTTTTAGAGTTTAGGGCTTTGCATTTTTTAGGTTAAGGTTTTTTATGGTTTTATAGGTTTAGGGTTTATGTCTTAGGTTTTTTTTTTGTTTTTTTAGGGTTTAACATATACGACTTAGGGATTTATACGTATTAGGGTTTAGAGCTTAGGGTTTTGTAGGGGTATTAAATGGTTTTTAGGGTTTATAGGAGTTAGGGTTTCATAAGGTTTAGGGTTTAGGGTTTCATAAGGTTTAAGGTTTAGGATTTAGGGTTTTAGGTTAGGATTTGGTGTTTAGGGCTTAGGTTTTTTTTAAGTTTAGGATTTTAGGTTAGGGTTTAGGGCTTAGTTTTTTTTTAGGTTTAGTGTTTTAGGTCAAGGGTTTTATCTAAGTTTTATAGGATTTAGGGTTTTTAAGGGTTTAGGGTTTTTTAGGTTTTTAGGTTTAGCATTTACGATTTTAGGTTAGGGTTTAGGGTTCAGGGCTTAGTGTTTTTTAGGTTTAGGGTTTTATGTTAAGGGTTTTATCTAGGTTTTTAGGGTTTAGGGCTTTGGGTTTTATAGGTTAAGGTTTTCTTAATGTTTTATAGGTTTAGGGTTTAGGGCTTAGGTTTTTTTTTGTATTTTTTATGGTTGAGTATATACGATTTAGGGATTTATAGGGTATAGAGCTTAGAATTTTATAACTTAAGGGTTTTTAGGTTATTATAGGGTTTTTAAGGGTTAAGTGTTTCTTATGTTTTTTATAGTTTAGGGCTTAGGGATTTCTTTATGTTTTTTATCTTTAGAGTTTACCAATATTTCAAATTTACGGTTTAGAGCTTAGGGTTTCATAGGGATTTTAAATAGTGGTTAGGGTTTATTTTAGGGTTTCTCAAGGTTTAGGGTTTAGCGTTTCTTAGGATTTTAGGTTTAGGATTTAGGGTTTTATGCTTAGGGATTTTTTTTGTTTAGGGTTTTAGGTTAAAGGTTTTATCTAGATTTTTAGGGTTTAGGGCTTTGGGCATTTTAGGTTAAGGTTTTTTCGCGTTTTATAGGTTTAGGGCTTTGTGATATTTAGTGTTTTACATATATGATTTAGGGCTTTATAGGGTTTAGAGCTTATAAATGTTTAGGTTTAGGGGTTTATGGGTATTTTAAGGTTTATAAGGGTTAAGTGTTTCTTAGGATTTTTAGGGTTTAAGGATTAGGGTGCTTTTGTCTTTTTTAGGTTTAGGGTTTATAATTTTTTAGGATTTAGGGTTTAGAGCTTAGGGTTTTGTAGGGGTTTAAATGGTTTTAAAGGATTATTTTAAGGTTTGAAAGATTTAGGGTTTCTTAAGGTCGATGGTTTAGGGTTTCTTAGGATTTTTGGTTTACGATTTAGAGTTTTTGGTTAGGGTTTAGGGTTTAGTTCTTAGGGTTTTTTAGGTTTAGGGTTTTAAGTTAAGGGTTTTATTTAGGTTCTTAGGGTTTAGGGCTTTGGTTTTTTTTAAGATCATATAGGTTTAGGGCTTAGGGTTTTTTGTGTTTTTTAGGGTTTAACATATACGATTTAGGGGTTTATAGGGTTTAGAGCTTATAATTTTTTTAGGTTTAGGGGTTTTGGGGATTTTTTAGGGTTTTTAAGAGTTAAGTGTTTCTTAGTGTTTTTTTTTGAGTTTTTTAGGTTTCGGGTTTACAGATTTTTAGAATTTAGGGTTTATAGCTTAGGGGTTTTAAATTGTTTTTAGGGTTTATAGGATTTAGAGTTTCTTAAGGTTTAGGATTTAGGGTTTCTTAGGGTTTTAGGTTTAGGATTTAGAGTTTTAGGTTAGGGTTTAGGATTTAGGGTTTTAGGTTACGATTTAGGGTTTTTTTAGGTTTACGATTATAGGTTAAGGATTTCATCTAGATTTTTAGGGTTTAGGACTTTGGGTTTTTTATCTTAAGGTTTTTAAGAGTTTTATAGGTTTTGGATTTACGGCTTAGGGTCTTTCATGTGTTTTTAGGATTTAGCATATACGATTTAGGGTATTATAAGGTTTAAACCTTACAGTTTTTTTAGGTTTAGGGGTTTTTGGATTTTTAAAGGTTAAATGTTTCTTAGAGTTTAGAGTATAGGGTTTATTAGTGCTTTAAGGTTTAGGGTTTACGGACTTTTAGGATTTAAGGTTTTGAGATTAGGGTTTTGTAGGGGTCTTAAATTTGTTTTAGGGTTTTAAATTTGTTTTAGGGTTTATAGGATATAGGGTTTCTTAATGTTTAGGGTTTAGGGTTTTAGATTTAGGAATTTTGGTTTTAGGTTAGGGTTTAGGGTTTAGGGCTTAGGGATATTTTAGGTTTAGGATTTTGGGTTAAGGGTTTTTAGGATTTTATAGGATTAGATTTTAGGGCTTAGGGTTTTTTCTGTTTCTTAGAGTTTAGTATATACGGTTTAGGGATTTATAGGGTTTAGAGCTTAAAGTATTTTAGATTTAGAGTTTTTTTGTATTTTTTAGTGTTTTTAAGTGTTTAGGGTTTCTTAGGGTTTTAATTAGGTTTAGGATTTAGGGTTTTTGGTTAGGGTTTAGGGTTTAGGGCTTAGGTTTTTTAGTTTTAGCGTTTTAGGTTAAGGGTTTTATATAGTTTTTTAGGGTTTAGGACTTGGGGGTTTTCAGGTTAAGCTTTTTTAGGGTTTTATAAGCTTAGGGTTTAGGGCTTAGGTTTTTTTGTATTTTTTAGGGTTTAGCATATACGATTTAGGGAATTATAGGGTTTAGAGCTTAGAGTTTTTTAGGTTTAGTGGGTTTTAGGTGTTTTAAGGGTTAAATGTTTCTTTGGGTTTAGGGCTTAGGGTTGTTTGTGTATTTTATGGTTAGGGTTTACGAATTTTTAAGATTCAGATCTTAGGGTTTTGTAGGGGTTTTAAATGGTTCTTAGGGTTTATTTTAGAGTTTATAGGATTTAGGGTTTAGGGTTTAGGGTTTCTTAGGGTTTTAGGTTTAGGATTTAGGGTTTTAGGTTAGGGTTTAGGGCTTACGGATTTTTTAGGTTTAGGCTTTTAGGTTAAGTGTTTTATTCAGGGTTTTAGGGTTTAGGGTTTTTTTAGGTTTAGGGATTTTTTAGGTTTAGGGTTTTAGGATACAAGATTTATCTAGGTTTTGAGGGTTTAGGACTTTGGGTTTTTTAGGTTAAGGGGTTTTAGGGTTTATGGCTTAATTTATTTATCTTTTTGTGTTTTTTAGGGTTTATCATATAGGATTTAGGGCTTATAGGGTTTATATGTTGGAGTTCTTTAGGTTTAGGGGTTTTTGGGTTTTTAGGGTTAAGTGTTTCTTAGGGATTTTATGGGGTTAAGGGTTTAGGGCTTAGGGTTTTTTTGTGTGTGTTTTAGGTGTAGAGTTTACAAATTTTTAGGATTTAGGATTTAGAGCTTAGGATTTTTTAGGGGTTTTAAATGAGTTTTATGGTTTATTATAGGGTTCATCGGATTTAGAGTTTCTTAAGGTTTTTAGTTTCGGGTTTCTTAGAGTTTTATGTTTAGGATTTAGCATTTTAGGTTAGGGTTTAGGTCTTAGGATTTTTTTTAGGTTTAGGATTTTAGGTTAAGGGTTTTATCTAGGTCTTTATGGTTTTTTAAGTTAAGGTTTTTCTAGGTTTATACGTTTAGGGTTTACGGCTTAGGGTTTTTTTTTTTTTTTTTTTATGATTTATCATATAAGATTTA
>JAJOOS010027601.1:0-15462 GCA_029582725.1 Solanum chiquidenum
ATTTTATTAAAAATTACTGCAGTAACTAAAGTAAAATTCAACAAGAATACTTGGATAAATTAGCTTGAATTGGTCAAATGAATGTAGACCTAAGCATTTTCAACTTGTCCATACGACAACAATTAATAAGGAGAAACCAAAGTGTCCTATCATGTTATCCTTTCATCATTAGATAATTTATAGTGCAATTTTGATATCTTTATTTGTATTTATTAGAATATATATATGTTGCGACTCAGATCGTCGTGATTGGCACCCACACTAACCCTCCAGTGGGAAAATCATTACTACAACTCGACTAAATAACTTAACGAAAAGCTAAGTCATTTAAAGATACAGAAGCAGGTTTAAATGACAAAAAAAAATACGAAGTTTCCACAAACTTCAAAGGTTTAAACAAATAACTAACCAAACTAATGCGGAAGTCTTATCCCTTAGAACCTGAAAGTCATTGTACCAAAACTCTACTAACAACAAGTCTAAGAACAAGGGGGACAACCCCGAAACTAAACAAACACCTTAAACAAATAGTCTGAGTCCGGAAATAGTGGACTTAAATAAGAAAGACCCATGGCAGCCTGAAAGAACTGGCTCACCCTTGAATCTTGTCACGCTCAATAGTCACCTAGCTGAGGTCTATCCATAGCCGCCTGAAGATGCCCTGTAGTCAACAAAGAACAAGGAAATGCAGTATCAGTACACAACCACAGTGTACTGGTAGGATTACGTGGCTATCCCAATAAGTGAAACACATGCAAATAACAACAACATTATTAAACAAGCATATACCGAACATAAACAATATTAGTCATCTTTTATGAACAACGCACAATTTCACAATTCTCAAGATATACAGGTTGATTATCATTTTAGAAAAAACAGTCTTTCAACCTCAATCACCATTTGATATAAACGTAATCATCACAAGTAGATACACAACACAATTCAATAGTCCTCCCACGGAACCCAATTCAATGGTCCTCTCATGGAACCCATATCCAAACTGTTAGTGTACTGGTTCATGGTACCCGATCCAATGTTTATGTCGGAATGTGGCAACCAATCCTATATTTATGCCGGAACGTGGCAACCGATCCCATATTTATGGCGGAATGTGGCAACCGATCCAAGTTAGTATGTCGGAACGTAACACCCGATCCATTCAACAAACCACAATCACAATGTATATTCTCACAATCATACAACAAGAGGTGATTCATGGCATACAATTACTCAATTATCCTCATTTACGATTAGAGTGATCCATAATGCAATAATTCGCATACATACATGCATTATGAGCAATTACAAACAGATATCACACTAACATGAAATCACAATCATCACCTACCTCGAATCCAAGATTGAATCCCCTAAGGCACTTGAATCTTCCGTTTCCGGATTCTTCCACTTGTTCGTGGTCTAAAAATATACAATTAACGCAAGGGTCAACAAATGAGGCCTAATTACCCAGATTATATTCAATAATATCAATCCTAGGTCAAACCCTTGATCCCCATACCCACATTAGGGCTTTTTCCACGATAATTCCCCAATCAAAACCCTCCCCATTGATAATTACCCGTGAATTTACATTCTACGGATCGAAACATGGATTCGGGGAGTAAAAACCTTACATTTAGCCTCAAGAATGGTGAAAAACCGTCAAGAACACACCTGGGGTCGTTCCTTAGCTCTCAAGGTCGAAAAGTGCAGAATAAATATTTGGGGTTTATTTCTGACTTAAATCGCGACTGTCCGGCTATGGCGGCCCCCAGCCCGCCACAACGGCTTGCACAGAAACAGTGAGTTGAATCAATAGTTCCAAACCTCCATTTCAAAACACACGTTCATCCCATGACACTCTGAACATACCTGTTCACGCTAAGATCAGTTTTGGGAGTTCTACTCGCCCGAATTCAATTCTGTAAAGTCGTACGGGTTCCTTAACATCTTAGATATTTACTCATGTGATCAAAATCATAATTAGATCACTCAATTGCTACCAGATTTCCCTAGACTCGCCTAGCTCCGATTTCGTCCTAATCTGAACTAGGCTAGGAAATTCCAAGTTACTACTCAAAAGTTTTTTGGCCCCAATTCTTTCCCTATTGGCTTTTCTCTAACGACGGAATCAGGTCGTTACAATAGATACCAATTTACCCATCACTTGTTCCCGAGTGATCAACTAGGAAAGACTGGCTAAAGTAAGGGTAGAGTAGTATCTAAATCGTCGAATTACTGGGAATATTTGTCTCACATGTCCTTCTTGCTGAATCTCATCACAAAATCAACCCCCAAAGGTTTCACATTTTCAGCCTCAAACCAACCAATTGAATACCTATATACACATCCTCCCATACAATGTCTCAATGAAGTCATCTCAATTAGAAGGGAACCTGAACGAACCAACACACACTCATAATACCCAAATAATCATAGTTCTTATCAACATCTCCATCCCACAACATAAATTCCCATGAGCTTAAGTTATAAAATTTTATCTTTAGACATCAGATACTCATCGAAGGATATGCCCAAGCATACAAACCCTCTAACCACACAACCAATACACGACCTCGATGACTAGATGAATATTAAGATTGTCGGACAACCATAATTATGCAGAGTAGCTCTTCTTATGAATTCTCATAAACAAGGTGGTACATGTAGAACCACTGAAATACCTTAACAACTCTACGACAACACCAAATATGTCATATGACATAACCAATTCATCCCAATCATCTCACTCAACTAAGAGAACATCACATGATTTGGTACCCCTGATCCACCACTAGGAATCAACCGACAAAAGTGAAAACACACTAGAGCATAGCTAGTGAATCATACTCACAATACTAACAACACTCATAAACACTTCGACCATTTACCTTATTATAAACCAACACTTTAAAAATGAAACAATCAATAATAGTAAACTTATGACTTAACCCAGGTGTAAGTCCTTTCAAATGCTCAATACCAAATACAATTGATCATTTCTCACCTTGCCAATTCATACCTTGAAAAAATACATCACCACGAATGTGGACTTAAAATGAAAAATCTGAATTGTAATTTCCACTGTATAACACAATCCCTTTCTCTATCAACATTAGCTTGTACCTTGAATATTTTTATGAATTCATGGATCTCCATTTATCATTGATCGCATCTCCATCGATCTTACAATATATTTCGCTAAAATTTCAATCATACTAATTACTAAACTCAAAATAAGAACCAATCACTTATCATCACACTCAAGCTAATGTCTGTACACTCCTTTCTCGAGTCTTTTTCAATAGTTGCCAACCAATCTGATTATATTGTTGCATTCCATCACAAACTCTTATTACCTTATGCTCAGTCAGCCCTGACTATCAGCACACAGTCAAACTTTCCATCAACACGACACCTCAAACTCAGGTATACCCATCAAATTCAAAGGACTAACCCAATTTTTATGCGCACTTTCTTACTAAAATACTTTAATTGAATTCACCTAAATATACTCAATGGGACTTTCTTTATCCATAAACTTGTCATCCCGGTATTAATCCACCCCTTTATGGCTTAAGATAAAATCAACATGCCTCATACTACCATCCTTCTTCTTAACAAACAAGACGGAACACCACACAGAGAAGCACTAGGAGGGATGAAACCTTAATCAAGAAGCTCTTGGATTTGAGCTTTAAGCTCTCAATTCTGACACCACAGGAATATACTCAATAGAGGGGGATTCGACCTCAACATCCCGACTATGAGCCAATCACACCAAATAATCCCGCCCCGCCAGATTCCTACCCCGTACGACATATATGACCTTAGCTGACTTAGGCTTGTACCCCCTTCACACTCTAACCTTTCCCTACATGGGATATCTAGAGTTACCGACTTAGCTTTATCATTAAGCACAATATAATAGGGAGACAACCAAGTCATACTTAAGATTATACCAAGTAATTCATATCCAACATAACCAAATCAACCTAAATCCAAAAATCTATAAACATAATAGGACAACACAATATACATGGGTGACTATGACTGACTCTTCAATTTGGGTAGAAACATGGATGGAGGTATCAAGTATATCACAAATCATATCAAATTCAGAGGCAAATCACACGGACACATAAGATTAAGTAGAAACCGGATCAAACAACACATATGCCATCCGGCCACAATAAAATAATAGTTCTTGTGATCACTGCATCAGACCCTCAGCCTTGGTCTTGCCCGGAAAGGCATAAAACCTGAGCCTTATCATCTTGACGGGCAACCTCCTTGCCTGGATGCACTACTCCTCTACCCGCATTACCATTTCCCCGGCCTCTATGGGCTCGTTGATTTCCTCCTCATATGCCCAGGTTCTCCAAAATTGTAACACACTTAGTGACTTAACCAAGTAAACCTCATTGTTATTGGAGCAGTTGTATACAGACCTATTCTTGATATACAAACAATCCATGAAATCGTAATATAACTTTGAACCTCAAATGATATAACTTAATTTCTTCATTCTCTAAACAACCCATACATGTTATGACAACAATACTAAATGCATTTTCCAAAGTAATGGTGTTCATTATCTAACCGTCCCTTACCAAAACTTCTCTAATGTTGTCACCTATAAACTTGAATCTGAAAATTTGACCTTAATCCCTTCACAAGCGACGATAGTAGCTAGCGAGCCCCATGAAACTCTTAATTTCAGTCACAGAACTAAGTCAAACCCAATTCTTGACTGCTTCAATCTTTTAGGGATCTACCATTACCCTTTCCCTTGAACTACATGCCCCAAAAAGGCAATCGAAGTCAACCAAAATTCACACTTAGAAATTTCACATACCTCTTTTATTTTTGTACTCACATGGATGCCAGTTTTTCTATTGTTTTTGACAACATTCTATTTATTACAAGGTTTTATAGTATATCCTCGATTGCTGAACACTGATTGGATTGCAGGGGTTTGTTCAGATTCGATTCGAGTTCTATAAGGAGACCTAGGAAAAATAGAGGAGACAGGGTTGAGGTTCTGTCTCGCCCTGTCCCACCCAGGTGGGGAATTTCCGCTCTGGCGGCCTTGTGCTGGCAGAAAAAATCCTGCCCCAGCTACCCAGACGCAAACAGTACCAGGTAATAAGTTTTTCTGGGGTTTTGCTCTTTTCTAAATCTCCTAACGGGTTTCAGCTCTACTGGGCAATTTAGGATAATCCTTTGAACTAGGATAATCATTGTCTACCCCGAGTCAATCCAACGATACACAATCCAACTCATTCTCATTAATTCAACACCATAACCCACACATCCCTAGGATACACCCAGACACTCATGAGGTTATTACTCCAGCGCAAGACATGCCCAAATCTTTCTTACGAATCAGTTCGTACATTATCTCGACCCTTGCATCAAACTTAGGCATGACCTTCTTTTCACAACAAGTTTCACATTATTCAACAATTACAACTTGCATAGTTTCAATCAATTCAGTCAGTATATTGCACATATCAAAAATCAGACCCACACTTATTATGCACATGATCATATCATCACGTCCAAGCAAATACAACTTCAACATTCATAGTTAATTCAGGCAACAAGGAACACACATTCACTACTTTCAAGTTACAACTCAGAGATAAGCCCGATTTCTAAATTAGTTTGTTCCATAAATGACTATTATCGGTCTCCTAGTACAAGAGTAAAATGTTAATAGATGCACCCTGCAACTGGTCAAAAGATCATTTATCCAAGGCAGTGGATACTTGTTCCGAATGGTGACCCTAGTCAACTGTCGGTAGTCTATACACATCCTCTCTTGCTAGTGATGGTGTCACCACTTTTGTTGCTCTAGTTTTGACCATAGAGTGAAAGAGGAAAGATACCAATTTGTATCACCCATATACCAATTGGATTCAAGTTATAGCATGAAGGAGTAGAAAGAAGTGAGTTTTTACTAAAGTACTATAGCCTCTCGAAGAAAAGTACAGACGTGTTCGTACCGTTTCCGCAGGACTCTACTAGACTCTATTTGGTACAATGAGATTAACGAACCTAGGGCTATGATACCAACTTTGTCACGACCCAGACCATCGTGATTGACACCCACACTAACCCTCCTGTGGGAGAGCCATTACTACAACCTGACTAAGCAAATTAACGAAAAACTAAGGCATTTAAAGATACGAAAGCAGGTTTAAAGGACAAAAAAAAATTGAAGTTCCATAAACTCCAAAGGTTTAAACAAACAACTAACCAAACTAATGTGGAAGTCTTAACCCTTAGAACTTGAAAGTAATTGTACCAAAACTCTACTAACGACTAGTCTAAGAACAAGGGGGACAACCCCAAAACTAAACAAACACCTTAAACAAACAGTCTGAGTCCGAAAAGAGTGAACTTACACAAGAAAGATCCATGGGAGCCTGAAAGAACTGGCTCACCCTTGAATCCTGTCACGCTCAATAGTCACCTAGCAGAGCTCTATCAATAGTCGTCTGAAGATGCTCTGTACTCAACAAAGAACAAGCAAGTTGAGTGTCAGTACACAACCACAATGTACTGATAGGATTACACGATTATCCCAATAAGTGAAACATATACAAGTAGCCACAACATTATAAAACAAACATATATCGAACATAAACAATATTAGTCATCTTTTACGAAGAACTTACAATTTCACAATTCTCAAGATATACAGTTTGGTTATCATTTTAGAACAAACAATCTTTCAACCTCAATCACCATTTGATATGAACTTAATCATCATAAGTAGATACACAACACAATTCAATGGTCCCCACATAGAACCCAATTCAATGGTCCTTTCATGGAACCTATACCCAAACTTTTAGTATACCGGTACATGGTATCCGATCTAATATTTATGACGGAACGTGGCAATCGATCCCATATTTATGCTGGAACTTAGCAACCGATCCCATATTTATATCGTAATATTCCAACCGATCCAAGTTACTGGGTTGGAACTTAACGCCCGATCCATTCAACAAACCACAATCATAATCACAATGCATATTCTCACAATCATACAACAAGAGGTTATTGATGACATATAATTATTCAATTATCCTCATTTACGATTAGGCTGATGAATAATGCAATCATTCGTATACATACATGCAGTATAATGAGCAATTAAAAACATATATCACACAAACAAGAAATCACAACCATCACCTACCTCGAATCCAAGCTTGAATCCCCTAAGACACTTGAATCTTCCCTTTCCGGATTCTTCCCGCTTGTTTATGGTCTAAAAACATATAATTAATGCAAGGATCAACAAACGAGGCCTAATTACACAGATTATAATCAATAATATTAATCCTAGGTCAAACACTTGATCCCCATACCCAGATTAGGGCTTTTCCCACCATAATTCCCCGTTCAAAATCCTCCCTCGTTGATAATTACCCATGAATTTACATTCTACGGATCAAAACATGGATTAGGAGAGTAAAAACCTTACCTTTAGCCTCAAGAATGGTGAAAACCCATCAAAAATACACCTGGGGTCGTTCCTTAGCTCTCAAGGTCGAAAAGTGGTGAATGAAATATTTTTCTGGTTTATTTTCGACTTAAATTGTGACTGTCCCGCTATGGTGGCCCCTAGCCCGCCACAACAACCCTGCCCTGGCGGGAATAATCCCGCCACAGCGGCTTGCATAGAAATAGTTAGTTGAATTAAGAGTTCCAAACCCCCATTTCACAACACACTTTCATCCCATGACACCTAGAACATACCCGTTCATGCTAAGATCAGTTTCGAGAGTTCTACTCGCCCGAATTTGATTTCGTAAAGTCGTATGGGTTCCTTAACAACTTAGATATCTACTCATGTGAGCAAAATCATAATTAAATCACCTAATTGTTACCAGATTTCCCTAGACTCGCCTGACTCCGATTTCGTCCTAATCAGAACTAGGCTAGGAAATTCCAAGTTACTACTCAAAAGTTTTCTGGCCCCAATTCTTTCCCCATTGGCTTTTCCCTAACGACGGAATCAGGTCGTTACAATAGATACCAATTTACCCATCACTCATCCCCGAGGGATCAACTAGGAAAGACTGGCTAAAGTAAGGGTAGACTAGTATCTGAATCGTCGAATTACTGGGGATATTTATCTCGCCTGTCCTTCTTGCCGAATCTCATCACCAAATCAAACCCTAAAGATTTCACATTTTCAATCTCAAACCAACAAATTGAATACCTACACATCCTCCCATACAATGCCTCAATGAATTCATCTCAATATTCAAGTGATAAATATTGTTGTATGTAAACTTAACTAACAACAAAAGTGATTCCCAACGACCACAAAGTTGATCTTACACACATCTGCAACATGTTATCAATGACCTTGACACAATCATCCGGACGAATCCTTTAGCACTTAAGCATCATAAAATTCCAAATCCATACTCGCTACGATTAGAAGTGAACCTGTACCAATTAACACATACTCATAATACCTAAACAATCATAGTTCTTATCAACATCTCCATCCCACAACATAAATTTCCATGAGCTTAAGTTATAAAAATTTGATCTTTAGACATCAAATACTCATCGAAAGATATGTCCAAGCATACAAATCCTCAAACCACACACAAGCAATACATGACCTCGACGACTAAACGAATATTAAGATTATTGGACTACCATCATTACGCAGGGTAGCTCTTCTTATGAATTCTCATAAGCAAGGTGGTACATGTAGAACCACTGAAATACCTTAACAATTCCACGACAACACCAAATATGTCATTCAAAATAACCAATTCATCCCAATTATCTCACTCAACCAAGAGAACATCGCAGGATTTGGTACCCCCGATCCACCACTAGGAATCCACCCAAAAAGTGAAAGCACACTAGAGCATAGCTAGTGAATCATGCCCACAATACAAACAACCATCATAAACACTCGGACCATTTAACTTATTATAAACCAAAACTTTAAAAATGAAACATTTCTTATGTACTTAACAATCAATAGTAATAAAGTTATGACTCAACCCAAGTGTAAGTCCTTTCAAATGCTCAATATCGGATACAATTGATCATTTCTAACCTTGTCAATTCATACCTTAACAAAATACATCACCAAGAATGTAGACTTACAATAAAAAATTTGAATTGTAATTTCCACCGTATAACACAATCCCTTTCTCTATCGACATTATCTTGTACTTTGAAGATTTTTATGAACTCATGGATCTCTGTTTATCATTGATCGCATCTCCATCGATCTATATTTCGCTAAAATTTCAATCATACTCATTACTAAACTCAAAACAAGAACCAAGCACAAATCATCACACTTGAGCTAATATATGTACACTCCTTTCTCAAGTATTTTTCAATAGTTGCCAACCAATCTTATTATATAGTTGCATTCCATCACAAACTCTTATTACCCTTATGCTTAGTCAGCCCTGACTATCACCACAAAGTCCAACTTTCTATCAACACGACACCTAAGACTCGGTATACCCATCAAATTCAAAGAACTAACCCAATTTTTATATGCACTTTCTTACTAAAATACTTCAATTGCCTTCACCCAAGTATACTCAATGGGACTTTATTTATCCATAAGTTTGTTATCTCGATATTAATCCACCCCTTTATGGCTTAACATAAAATCAACAGGCCTCATACTACCATCTTTCTTCTTAACAAACAAGACGAAACACTCCATGGGGAAGCACTAGAAGGGATGAAACCTTAATCAAGAAGCTCCTGGATTTGAGCTTTAAGCTCTCTCAATTCTGACACCACATGAATAGACTCAATAGAGGGGGATTCGACCTCAACATCCCAAATATGAGCCAGTCATGCCAAACAATCACGCCCCACCAGTTTCCTACCCCGCATGACAGATATGACCTTAGCTGACTTAGGCTTGTACCCCATTCCCACTCTAAATTTCCCTACCCAGGATCTCTAGAGTTACCAACTTAGTATTACCATGAAGCACAACATAATGGGGGGACAACCAATTAATGCCTAAGATTATACCAAGTCAGTCATATCCATCATAACCAAATCAACCCAAATATGAAAATCCATAAAAAAAAATAGGAAAACACGATATACATGGGTGACTATGACTGAATCTTCAACTTGGGTAGAAACATGGATGGGGGCATCAAGTTTATCACAAATCATATAAAATTCAGAGGTAAATCGAACGGACACATAAGAATAAGTACAACCCGGATCAAACAACATATAAGCCATCCGACCATAAATAATAATAGTTCTTGTGATCACTGCATCAGACTCTCAATCTCGGTCTAACCTGGAAAGGCATAAAAACTGAGCCATGTCATCTTGATGAGCAACCTCCTTACCTGGATGCACTACTCCTCCACCCACATTACCATTTTCCCAGCCTCCATGGCCTCGCTAATTTCCTCCTCATATGCCCAGGTTCTTCACAATTGTGACACACTTAGTAACTTAACCAAGTAAACCTCGCTATTAATGGAGCAGTCATATCCTGATCTCTTCTTGATATACAAACAATCCATGAAATCATAGTATAACTTCGAACCTTAAATGGCATAACTTAATTTCATCATTCGCTAAACAAACCATACATGTTATGACAACAATACTAAATGCATTTTCCAAAGTAATGATGTTCATTATCTAACCGTCCCTTACCAAAACTTCTTTAATGTTGTCACCTATAAACTTGAATCTGAAAATCTGACCTTAATCCCTTCACAAGCGATGATAGTAGCTACCGAGCCCCACGAAACTCTTAATTTCAGTCACAGAACTAAGTCGGACCCAATTCCTGAATGTTTCAATCTTTTGGGGATCTAACATTACCCTTTTCCTTAAACTACATGCCCCAAAAAGGCAACCGAAGTCAACCAAAATCAACCAAACTTCACACTTAGAAATTTTGCACACCCCTTTTGTTTTTGTAATCACATGGATGCCAGTTTTTCTGTTGTTTTTGACAGCATTCGATTTATTACAAAGTTTTGTAGTCTATCCTCTATTGTTGAACACTGATTGGATTGCATGGGTTAGTTGGATTTGATTTGGGTACTATTAGGAGACCTGGGAAAAACAGAGGAGACAAGGCTGAGGTTCTGTCTCGCCCTGTCCCGCTCTGGCACATAATTTCCGCTCTAGCAGCCTCGCACTGGTGGAAAAAATCCTGCCCCAGCGGCTCAAATGGAAATAGTACCCAGGCAATAAATTTTTCTGGGGTTTTTCTCTTTTCTAAATCTCCCAACGGGTTTCAGCTTTACTGAGAAATTTAGGATAATCCTCTGAACTAGGATAATCATTATATACCCTGCGTCAATCCAACGATACACAATCCAACTCATTCTTATTATTTCAACACCATAACCCACATATCCCCATGATACATCCAGATACTCACACAGTTATCACTCAAGCGCAAGACACATCCAGATCTTTTTTACAAATCACCTCGTACATTATCTAGACCCTTGCATTGAACTTAGTTGTGACCTTCTTTTCACAACAAGTTTCACGATACTTAACAGTTACAACTTGCATAGTTTGAATCAATTTAGCCAGCATATTGCACATATCAAAAATCAGATCCACACTTATTGTGCACATGATCATATCATCACGTCCAAGAAAATACAACTTCAACATTTATAGTTAATTCAGGCAACAAGGAACACACATTCACAACTTTCAAGTTACAACTCATAAATAAGCTCGACTTCTAAATTAGTTCGTTCCATAAATGACTATTATCGGTCTCCCAGTACAAGAGAAAAATGTAAACTGATGCACCCTGCAACTGGTCAAAATATCATTTATCCAAGGTAGTGGATACTTGTTCCGAATGGTGACCCTATTCAACTGTCAGCAGTCTATACACATCCTCTCTTGCTAGTGATGGTGCTACTACTTTTGTTGCTCTAGTTCGGACCATAGAGTGAAAGAGGAAAGATACCAATTTGTATCACCCAGATACCAATAATATTCAAGTCATAGCATGTAGGAGTAGAAAGAAGTGAGTTTTTCCTAAAGTCCTATAGCCTCTTGAAGAAAAATACGGACGGTTTCGTACTGATCCACAAGACTCTACTAGACTCATTTTGGTACAATGAGATCAACGAACCTAGGGCTCTCATACTAACTTGGTCACGACCCAGACTGTTGTAATTGGTACCCATACTAACCCTCCGGTGGGAAAACCATTAAAATAACCCAACTAAACAACTTAACGAAAACTAAGGCATTTAAAATATAGAAGCAAGTTTAAATGACAAAAAGAAATAAGAAGTTCCCATAAACTCCAAAGGTTTAAACAAATAACTAACCAAACTAATGCGGAAGTCTTAACCCTTAGAACCTGGAAGTCATTGTACCAAAACTCTACTAACGACTAGTCTAAGAACAAGGGGGACAACCCCAAAACTAAACAAACACCTTAAACAAACAGTCTGAGTCCGAAAAGAGTGAACTTAAACAAGAAAGATCCATGGGAGCCTGAAAGAACTGGCTCACCCTTGAATCCTGTCACGCTCAATAGTCACCTAGCAGAGCTCTATCAATAGTCGTCTGAAGATGCTCTGTACTCAACAAAGAACAAGCAAGTTGAGTGTCAGTACACAACCACAATGTACTGATAGGATTACACGATTATCCCAATAAGTGAAGCATATACAAGTAGCCACAACATTATAAAACAAACATATATCGAACATAAACAATATTAGTCATCTTTTACGAAGAACTTACAATTTCACAATTCTCAAGATATACAGTTTGGTTATCATTTTAGAACAAACAATCTTTCAACCTCAATCACCATTTGATATGAACGTAATTATCACAAGTAGATACACAACACAATTCAATGGTCCTCTCACGGAACCCTATTCAATGGTCCTCGATTTCATGGAACCCATACCCAAACTGTTAGTGTACCGGTTTGTGGTACCTGATCCAATGTTTATGCCTAAACATGACAACCGATCTCATATTTATGCCGAAACGTGGCAACCGATCCCATATTTATGCCGAAATATGGCAATTGATCCCATATTTATGACAGAACGTGGCAACCATTCCAAGTTAGTGTGTCGGAACGTAACACCCGATCCATACAACAAACCACAATCTCAATGTATATTCTCACAATAATACAACAAGAGGTGATTCATGGCATACAATTATTCAATTATCCTCATTTACGATTAGGTTGATCAATAATGCAATAATTTTCATATATACATGGATTATAATGAGCAATTAGAAACATATATCACACCAACATGAAGTCACAACCATCACCTACCTCGAATCCAAGCTTGAATCTACTAAGGCACTTGAATCTTCCCTTTCCAGATTCTTCCCGCCTGCTCATGGTCTAAAAACATACAATTAACGCAAGGATCAACAAACGAGGCCTAATTACTCAGATTATAATCAATAATATCAATCCTAGGTCAAACCCTTGATCCCCATACCCATATTAGGGTTTTTCCCACCATAATTCCCTGATCAAAACCCTCACACATTGATAATTACCCATGAATTTACATTCTACGGATCGAAACATGGATTCAGGGAGTAAAACCTTTACCTTTAGCCTCAAGAATGGTGAAAAACTGTCAAGAACACACTTGGGGCCGTTCCTTAGCTCTTAAGGTTGAAAAGTGCAGAATAAAAGGTTTTTGGGTTTTATTTCCGAGTTAAATCGCCACTGTCCCACTATGCTGGCCCCTAGCCCACCACAACGGCTTGCACGGAAACAATGAGTCGAATTAAGAGTTCCAAACTCCCATTTCACAGCACACCTTCATCCCATGACACTCAGAACATACTCGTTCACACTAAAATCAGTTTCAGGAGTTTTACTCACCTGAATTCAATTTCGAAAATTCATACGGGTTCCTTAACGTCTTAACTATCTACTCATGTGATTAAAATCATAATTAGATCACCCAATTATTACCAGATTACCCTAGACTCGCCTGACATCAATTTTGTCTAAATCTGGACTAGGCTTGGAAATTCCAAGTTGCTACTCAAAAGTTTTCTGGCCCCAGCTCTTTCCCTATTGGCTTTTCCCTAACGACGGAATCAGTTCGTTACAATATATTTTCTAGTTAAGTAAAAATTAATCAACTAATGGAAGCTAATTTTTTTTATGAATGGTAAAATAACCTTTAAATTTTCAAGAATATTTTCTTATTCCAACTTTAAATTTGGAGCTACCAACCTTTTGTATAGTATGATAATGATGATGATTAAGATAAGATTGTTTCAATTCATACATATATCAAGAGAGGTTTCCCTACTATCAAATGAGAGATAAAAGAGACAAATGAAAAATGATTTCAAATTCATGTTAGGAGAACTAAACAATCAATTTTCTCAAGCAGTAACAGTTGCTAGGTCAAAGTGTAGAAGAAAAACTGAATTAAAAGGCGGAAATATTAAAAAACAAAATTAAATTTTGAAAGTATCAAACTCACCATGACATAATCACTGTCCTTCATTGTAAGAACAAAATGAGACCGAATTCAACGTATATCTTTTCTCAATCTGAATTAAATGAAGGAACAATCAGTTTAGGGGAAAAAATGGCTAATAGAATGCTAGAAAACTCCAAAAAGTTTCATAAAAAAATCAAGAAAAATCTATTCTTTATCAAAACATGAATGAATTTTAGAGAAAAAAATAATCACGAAACAACAAAACAAAAGAGAAGAAACCAAAAAAAAAAAGAATGTGGAAGTATGAAAACTCACTTACTTTGTAATTTGTCTAAAGAATTTGGTGTTTGTTGGGAAAAATATGTGTGTGTGTATATATATATATATACACTTTGGATTTGGTATTTTTTGTAATCTACATTGGATTTTGAGTCCTGCTTCTAGAAAGTCTTGATTATTGAGAAATAGAGTATGCATTTTTATTTCAAGCTTTATATTTTTTCCATTTTTAGTTTCATTCCTTATTTATTAATAAAATCTAATTTGAATCCTTCCTATATATGAATAATTATACATAATTTATAGTTACTTGAATATGTCCTTTTGATCACTTTACTTAGGAATATACAAAATTCTATAATTTCTTTATATTTAGGTTGATATAGTTCTAAGAATAATTCAAATATAATACATTTCTTACATAAAGAAACCAACTCATATATGTTAATTGATTCAAAGTTTAATATATCGTGTCACATACATCATAGAAGATTGAAAATCTTACGGAAAATATCTTCTCAATGGGTACTTGTATGTAATTCACCAAAGCTAGAGGCGTGTCAAACACTATCCTTAAGAATATTTCACCCAGTATAGGTGTATCCCCCAGGATTCAATAAGCTCTTCTAGAAGAAATTAGGAGCTAAAAACTAACAAAGATAGACAAAATAAATTAGGAGAGATT
>JAJOOS010027602.1:0-17152 GCA_029582725.1 Solanum chiquidenum
CAATTAATGCTTAATATATTGAATATAATATTAAATTATATTGTATTTAGTGTGATGAAAAATTAAAAAAATTGAGAAAATACATAAATAGGAATTCTAGCTTCTAAGAGGTGCCACATCAGTGTTTTCATATCCAGCTTTATATATATATATATATTTAGATTTATAACGACTTGTTTCCGTCGTTATAGAAAAGCCAATGGGTAAAGAATTGGGGCAAAAAAACTTTTGAGTAGTAACTTTAGATTTCCTAGTCTAGTCCAGATTTGGACGAAATCAGAGTCTTTAACGTGTAGGGAAATCTGGTAACAACCGGGTGAGTTAATTATGATTTTGATTACATGAGTAGTTAGATAACTCGTTAAAGAACCCGTACGACTTTACGGAATTGAATTCGGGCGAGTAGAACTCTCGAAATCGATCTTAGCGTAAATGGTATTTTCTGATCGTCGTTGGTTAGAGGTGTGTTATGAAATGGGGGTCTTGGAATTCTTTGAATAGCTCACTAGTTCCGTGTAAGCCACTTTAGCGGGATTGGTGTTGTTGTGGGAGCCCCGCTGCAGCGGGGTGAGGGCCGCTGGAGCGGGTTCGACGCGACTTAAAGTCGTAAATAAACCCTTAAATGACCTTATTTGGCACTTTTCGATTTTTAGAGCTAAGGAACGAACCCCAGGCGACTCCTACTCGTATTTCACCATTCTTGAGGCTAAAGATAAGCTTTTCACTCCCCAAATCCATTTTTCGATCCGTAGAACGTAATAGAATGGGTGAATATTGATGAGGGAGGGTTTTGTCCTAGATTCTATGGTGGAAACAACCCTAATCTGGGTATTGGGATCTTAGGTTGGCCTAGGGTTGATAATGTTGATTATAATTCGGGTAATTAAGCCTCGTTTATTGATCCTAGCGTTAATTGATGTTTTTAGACCACGAACAAGCGGGAAAAATCCGGAAAGGGAAGATTCAAGTGCCTTAGGGGATTCAAGCTTGGATTCGAGGTAGGTGATAGTTGTGATTCTATGATTGTGTGATGTATGTTTGTTCTTGCTTAATTATGATACATGTATGTATATGAATGTTGCATTATTGATCACACTTGTTGTAAATAAGATAGATGAATGATGATTACCAGGAAATCATAGCTTAAATGTATGATCTTGAGGATATAATTGTGATTGTGATTGTGGTGTGTTAAATGGATCGATTGCCACGTTCTGACATAATTATGGGATCGATTGCCACATTCCGGCATAAACATTGGATCAGATACCATGAATCGGTGCACTAACAGTTTGGGTTTGGGTTCCATGAGAGGACCATTGAATTGTGTTGTGTATCTACTTGTGATGAGTTCGTTCATATCTAATGATGATTGATATTGGAAAACGGTATGTTGCTCTAAATTGATATAACTGTGATATGTGAGATTCGTGAAGTTGTTCATTGTTCGTATATATTGATGATATTGTATATGTTCGATATGTGCATGTGATTATATTGTTGTATTGACTATTGTATGTTACACTTATTGGGATAGCCGTGTGATCCTACCAGTATACTGTGGTTGTGTACTGGTACTACACTTGCTCTTTCTTTGTTGAGTACAGGCATCTTCAGGTGGCTATTGATAGACCTCAGATAGGTGACTATTGAGCGTGACCGGATTCAAGGGTAAGCCAGTTCTTTCAGGCTGCCATGAATCTTTCTTGTTTAAGTCCACCCTTTTCGGACTTAGACTATTTGTTTAAGGTGTTTGATTAGCTTCGGGGTTGTACCCCTTATTCTTAGACTTGTCGTTAGTAGAGTTTTGGTACGATGACTTTCAGGTTCTAAGAGTTAAGACTTTCACATTAGGTTGGTTAAGTTATTTGTTTAAACCTTTGGAGTTTATGGGAACTCCGTATTTTTTTTATTGTCATTTAAACCTGCTCCGTATCTTTAAATGCATAGTTTTTGGTTAAGTTATTTAGTCTGGGTTGTAGTAATGGTTCTCCCATCGGAGGGTTAGTGTGGGTGCCAATCACGACGGTATGGGTCGTGACAAAGTTGGTATCATAGCCCTAGGTTCGTTGATCTCATTGTACCAAAACAAGTCTAGTAGAGTCCTGCGGAACGGTACGATGACGTCCGTACTTTTCTATGAGAGGCTATAGGACTTTAGGAAAAACTCACTTCTTTCTACTCCTTCGTGCTATGACTTGAATCCAATTGGTATCTGGGTGATACAAATTGGGATCTTTCCTCATTCACTCTATGGTCCGAAGTAGAGCAACAAAAGTGGTAACACCATCACTAGCAAGAGAGGATGTGTATAGACTACCGACAGTTAAACAAGGTCACCATTCAGAACAAGTATCCATTGCCTCGATTAGATGACCTTTTTTGACTAATTGCAAGGTGCATCGGTTTTCTCTAAGATTGATTTAAGGTCTGGTTACCATCAGTTAAAGATTGAGATGGTTAGAGTTGGGTTCGACCAAGTTCTGTGATTGAAATTAGCAGTTTTGTAGGGCTCGCTAGCTACTATTGTCGCTTGTGGTATGAGTTGAGTTCAATTGGTATCTCCCGATTCCAATTGGTATCTCAACGAAGTGAACTAGACGCATTAGTCACGGCTGGAGGGACACAAGCAAGTTAATTGGAACTGAGAAGGTTCCAATTGGTATATGGCCTTAGAGGTTGTATAAGGCATATGTGATCAGTAATAGTCGTCTATGAACGGACTAATTAAGGAATTTGGACTTGTCTGCAAGTTGTAACTGCTTGAGTGTCGTGAAACTTGTTGTGAAAAGAAAGTCATCACAAGATTAGGTGCAAGGGTCTACATAAATTACGATGTGGTTCTTAAGCGAGAAATCAGGACGTGCATTGCGACCAACTGATAACCGTGTGAGAGTTTGGGGGACGAGGATGTTGTAGTGTTGAAGTAACCGTAAAGGGATTTTGGAGCGTGTATCGTTGGGTTGACTCAGGGTAGGCAACGATTATCCTAGCTAAAGGGATTTAGTACTCTAAAAATGCTTGTGTTATAGCTGGGAACCTTTGGGGGGAAATTGAGAAAGAAAAGAAACCCAAAAAAACCTATTGGCAGGGATTCTATTTCCATTATGGTCGCTGGGGCGGGATTTCCCGCCAAGGCGAGACCGCCAGTATGGGATTTATTCCTCCAGAGCGGGATAGGGCGAGATAGAATCTCAGCCCAGTCTCCCCTGTTTTCCCCAAGTCATAATTATGGACCCCGAATCGTACCCGAACTAACCTCTGCGATCTAATTCAGTGTTCAACAATCGAATATAAGTTATAAGGTGTGTAAAAATTATGGAGAACCTGGGCATATGAGGAAGAAATCAGTGAGGCCGGGGAAATGATAATACAGGTAGAGGAGTAGTGCAGCCAGGCGAAAAGGTTGCCCCGTCAAGAAGGCAGGGCTCAGTTTTATGTTTTTTCGGGTAAAACCAAGTTTGAGGGTGTGATGCAGTGGTCACAAGAGCTACTCTTGTATGTGCCCAGATGGCTATTGTTTTGTTTGATCTGGGTTCTACTTATTCTTATGTGTTAGTTCAATTGCCTTGGAATTTGATGTGGTTTGTGATATACTTGATGCCCTCATCCATGTTTCTACCCTAGTTGAAGAGTCAGTCATAGTCACACATGTATATCGTGTTGTCCTGTTGTGTTTATGAATTTTCAGATTTGGAATTATTTGGTTATGCTAGATATGACTAACTTGATATAATCTTAGGCATGACTTGGTTGTCCCCCTATTATACTGGGCTTAATTGTAATATTAAGTCGGTAACTCTAGAGATCCCCAGTAGGGAAAGATTAGAGTGGGAAGGGGGTACAAGCCTAAGCTAGCTAAGATCATATCCTCCTTTCGGGCTAGGAAAACTGGCAAGGCAGGGTTGTTTCGCTTATTTGGCTCATGTTTGGGATGTTGAGGTTGAGTCTCCCTCTATTGAGTCTATTCTGGTGGTGTCAGAATTAAGAGAGCTTAAGGCTCAAATTCAAGAGCTTCTTGATAAAGGGTTCATCCGTCCTAGTGTTTCCAAGTGGGGTGCTCATGACTTGTTTGATAAGAAGAAAGAGGGTAGTATAAGGACTGATGATTTTATCTTAATCCATAGGGGAGTGGATTAATACTGGAATGACGAGCTTATGGATAAAGAAATTTCCATTGAGTATACTTGGGTGAAGGCGATTGAAGTATTTTGGTAAGACAGTGCGAATAAAAATTGGGTTAGCCCTCTGAATTTGAGGAGTATACCTGAGTTTGAGGTGTCGTGTTGATGAAAGGTTAGCTTCGTGGTGATAGTGTAACACCCCGCAATTTGAAATAAATAGGAAGAAGCCAATAGTTGGAAATAGTCATTTTTGGAAAGAATTAAAATCTGGAATTTTTGTCAAGTTAGGAAAAAAGTGAGTTTTTGGTCAAATTCAAATGACCATAACTTCTTGCTCAGGATGACTTAGGAGAAATTCCAGGTATGGTTAAAAGAACTTGGAATAATCTTTCCAACGCCACAGAGTTTGTGCGATTCCGAGTTTGTATGAATGAGATATGTCCTTTGGAAGTTGGGCTATTCAAATGAGGAAATGTCCAATCCAGATTTTTGAAGGTGTATTTTAGTCTTTTCCTTGCCCTATTATTTTAATCCGTTTTTAGGAGTTTAATATGGGTCAAATCAGATTTTAGTCAGTCTTAGAAAATTGGAGATTTACACTAGGGTTTTTGGAGAAAGAACGCAAAAGGAGAAAAGAGGAGAAGGAGCAAGAATCGCTTGTGGATTTCATCGGCGGTGATCCCTACAAGGTATGTGAGGCTTTCATAACATTGGGTTAGTTCACCCACGTGTCAAACATATTTATTTCAGCAAGGATTCATCCTAAAAGAGTTTGAAAGTTGATGTTCTTGATATATATTCTTGATTTTGATGTTGTTCTTGAATTTGGCTGATATTGGGAAGTTTATGAGATCGTTACGTCGTATTGTAGAGTTTTTTTAAGTTAGGTTCTTAGGTATATTTGTTGGGTATCTGTATCTAAAAGAAATTTGAGAAAAAAAACCGAGTTTCGGCGAATTGGGGCTGGGAAACAAAAGAAAAATTTCGTCGGTCGAAATTTGGATATGGTGGCGCGTCACGGAGCTGCTTCCCAGTTTTGGGAAAGTTTTTTTCGTGTCACGAAGTGTTCTGCCTAAAAATTTATTTTCGAAACCAAATTTCAAATGCCTCTCGCGTCGCGGACCCACCCTCATATTTTGATAGTTCGGTATTTTCTCATATTTAGCTATCTAAAATCAATCCTAAACATCTTGAGATTTTTCCTATCACAAATCCTAATCCTTAAATCCATAATTCAATTCATGGAAAGTTAAGAGTTCAGTCAAGAGTTAAGTCAAGAGCTAAGTCAAGAGAAGTTCTTAAAGTTTTCAAAAGTCTTTCACAAACATTTTAACTTTGTTTCAAGACTTAAGTTTCAAGTTAAGCAAAGAGTAAAGATTTGAAGTTCATTTCTTCAAAGAAGTATATGGGAACTAAGTATTCCCAAGAAGTTTGAAAATGTTTTCACATTTTGAGAAAGAAAGGGAACATCGATTCCAAGAGAACTTTTAAGCTAAGTTTTGAGTAATTATATCAAACCAAAGAAAGAGTTTTGTTTTCACAAACACATGAGCTAAGTATATTTTGGGAGTAGTATTGAGCACCAATATGGGGATACGAGTTCATATTAACTCAAGTCTTCATAAACCATGTAGCCATCATGGGTAGTAAATGATCATACTTTTTAGATGACTCCTTAAGATTTGACTAGTAGATTCACTCAGTGAGTTAGGTCCTATACCCCCGGCAAGGTATAGGATGGTCCTTGGCAGCGTAAGGTAAAGTGTTGTATCACCACTTAGGCTCATAGTGGTGGTTGTCGGTTAGAGAATCTCTCCCAGAAATTCTATTTTTTTATACGAGTAAAGTTGAGTTTGTTATTGCATTTTCTTTAACGAACTAAGATGTTTTCAACTGTTTTATAAGCTTTACTTACTGCATGTGCTTTATTAGTTTATATTCGAGTTAAGTTATTCATAAGTTGAGAAGAGCCAAGGTAAGTGTTTCTTCAAATACCTTTCAAGCCTATATCTTGTTTTAGCATTGAAAATCTCATACTCGTACATTCAATATACTGATGCAGTTGTCCTGCATCTTATTATGATGCAGACGCAGGTAACCAGGATCAACATCTAGCACCTCGTTGATCCAGTTGAGAACTCAGAGTTTCTTGGTGATCCTCCTTGCATTCTGGAGGACTCTTTTTATTTGCTTTCAGTATTAGATAGTTCTTTAGGATGTTGTGGGCCTGTCCCGACATCCATCTCAGTTGTTTTAGAGGCTTCATAGACAGTTAGTAGTTTAGTTGTCTTTACATTATCATTCATATGTTAAGACTTGAGTTGCCATTTTGGCCAAGTTTGAGTAAGTTCATTTGATCATTATAGAAATGCTTAGAGTCTTCCGCTGAGTTAGTAAGCCAGGCCAAGGGTTCGCTTAAGGCCAGCAATGGTCTTCGAGTGCCAGCCACGTCTGGGGTGTAGGCTCGAGGAGTGACAAACTTGGTATCAGAGTTCAAGAGTCCTAGGGAGTCTATGAAGTCGTGTCTGTAGAGTCCTAGTTATAGGTGTGAAACGCGCCACATCTATAATTAAGAGGCTGCAACATTTAGGAATTATCTCACTTCTTTCATATTCATTTCGTGCGTTAGAGTTTATCTCTAAAAAGTTTCTTTCTACCTCGTGCTTATGCATAACCGTTTGTGAGTTGGACTATTTTTTAAAGTGCTTTCATGGGGTGTTTCTTTCCCCGTGAGCTAAGAGAAGTAAAGAGATGGTTGACGACATGAGGAGCAAGATGAGTATGGTTGTTGTTGGGTTGCCTCGTCTGACAAGTAAGGAAAGTAAGGTTGCGATACTAATAGGTGACATGGACATAACAAGGCTGATGACCCATGTGCAACAAGTTGATGAGGATAAGCTGAGGGATAAAGAAGAGTTAAGCATAAGAGGGATAAGACATAAGGAAATGAATTCGGGCAGCAAAAGAGTAGTGTGAACCGGTCTTCTTTCCAACATAAGCAGAAAAGGCATGCTTCATCATCTGTAAGTGCACCTGCACCTAAGAACAAAAGTGAATACAGTAGTCAGAATTTCAAAGCTAAGCCTGCCTATTCTCAGAGTAGTATAGCACAAAGGGGTAGTAAGCCTCCTGCCTGCGCTAAGTGTGGTAGGAACCACCCAAGTACTTTTCGTGAGGGCTCCACTAGTTGCTTCAAGTATGGCCAGAACGGTCATTTTAGGAGAGAGTGTCCTAAGAGCAGACAAAGTAATGGTAATGGGGGCAATAGAGCCCAGTCTTCTTCAGTTGCTCCACCAGATAGAGCTACATCTAGATGAGCTACTTCAGGTACTGGCGGAGGAACAAACCATCTTTATGCTAGTCGCTAAGAGCAAGAGGATTTGCCAGATGTTGTCACTGGTATGATCCAAGTTTTCAGTTTGATATCATTCCTAAGCAATTTAGTGAACCCTTTTGTGTTTCTACACCTGTTGGGGAGTCTATTCTAGCAGAAAGAGTCTATCGTGATTGTCCCATTTCCATCAATCA
This sequence comes from Solanum chiquidenum, assembly GCA_029582725.1. Taxonomy (NCBI): domain Eukaryota; kingdom Viridiplantae; phylum Streptophyta; class Magnoliopsida; order Solanales; family Solanaceae; genus Solanum; species Solanum chiquidenum. Next base: position 7,653 of record JAJOOS010027602.1, read on the forward strand.
CAAGAGCACCATGGCTGATTTAGTTGAGTTAGACATGGTAGATTTTGATGTCATTCTGGATATGGACCGGCTTCATGCCTGTTATGCATCAATAGATTGTAGAACTCAAGTTGTCAAGTTCCAGATTCCTGATGATCCAGGCATAGAGTGGAGTGCCTAAGGGTCGTTTTATTTCGTACCTTAAGGCGAGAAAGTTAGTTTCAAAGGGTTGTATCTATTACTTAGTCCGAGTTAATGACTCTAGTATTGAGATACCTCTCATTCAGTCAGTTTTTATAGTACAAGAGTTTCCAGAAGTCTTTCCAGATGATCTACCCAGAGTCCCTCCTGAGAGAGAAATACACTTCTGCATAGACATCATTCCAGCTACTCGTCCTATCTCTATTCCGCCATATAGAATGGCACCTGCAGAGTTGAAAGAGTTAAAAGAGCAGTTGAAAGATCTTCTAGAGAAAGGTTTTATTCGATCAAGTGTCTCACTTTGGGGTGCTTCGGTCCTATTTGTGAGAAAGAAAGATGGTTCTCTTAGGATGTGTATAGATTACCGTTAATTGAACAAGGTTACCATCAAGGATAAGTATCCTCTTCAGAGAATTGATGATTTTTTCTATCAGCTTCAGGGTGCTTCCTGTTTCTCAAAAATTGACCTCAGATCAGGCTACCATCAGTTGAAAGTAAGGGAATGTGATATTCCAAAGACAGCATTAAGGACCCGTTATGGGCATTATGAGGTCTTGGTCATGTCCTTTGGTTTGACTAATGCATCAGCAACATTCATGGATCTTATGAATAGAGTCTTCAAACCTTATTTGGATATGTTTGTTATCGTCTTCATTGATGACATACTAATATATTCAAGGAATGAAGAAAATCATGTTATCCATCTCAGAATAGTTCTTCAGACTTTGAAAGATAAGGAGTTGTATGCCAAGTTCTCTAAGTGTGAGTTTTGGCTTGAATCTGTGGCATTCTTGGGCCACGTACTTTTTAGTGATGGAATTAGAGTTGATATCCAAAAGATAGAGGCAGTGTAGAATTGGCCTAGACCCACATCTTCGACTGATATTAGGAGTTTCTTGGGTTTAGCTGGCTATTATAGGAGGTTTGTAGAGGGGTTCTCATCTATTTCATCTCCTTTGACCAAGTTGACTCAGAAGATAGTTAAATTTCAATGGTCTGAAGCTTGTGTGAAAAGCTTTCAGGAATTGAAAAAGAGGTTGACTACTGCCCAGTTTTGACCTTACCGGAAGGTACTCAAGGTTTGTAGTGTATTGTGACGCATCTAGAGTTGGTTTGGCTTGTGTATTAATGCAGAATGGCAAGGTAATAGCTTATGCCTCCAGACAGTTGAAAGTTCATAAGAAGAAATATCCAACCCATCACTTAGAGTTGGTTGCTGTAGTTTTCGCTTTGAAGATATGACATCATTATTTGTATGGTTTTCATGTTGATGTATTCACTAATCACAAGAGCCTGCAATATGTGGAAAATTCTCCCGTTTCTCTCAAAAAAGCTTGCCATAGCTACAACGGCTAAGAAACCACCAAAATTTTATCCCACTAATGAAAATAAGAAATCTTTTGTTAACAAACACAAATCAAAACCCACAAAACTTAGATTGATGATAAGTAATTTGCTAAGCAAGCTGAGAAGAAGTCGAAGAAGGAAGAAGGAAATTTTTTTGCTTAAAAGAAAGAGGAGAAAAATGTGTTTCCTCAAGAGGGTGGGGTTGAAGAAGAAGAAGAGGAGGAGGGGGGTGGGCTGTGAAGAAGAAGAGATGTGAAGAGTGGGGTGGGGGTTAATTGAATTTTGATTTTTTTGTTCTACTTTAATAAATATGACGTGCCTATTTTTATTTATTTTTAAATTTATTTTGCCACATTAATTTCAGTGGGTAAATAAATTCACTTTTAAATAGTAAAGGTGTGTAATAGGTCGTCATAATAGTTTAAGCGTGTAAGTTACTTTTCGTAACAAGTTTGAGGGGAAATTTATGCCTTTTCCCGACTATAGATAGATAAACAAACAGAAAATAAATCTTACCCTTTGGACTAAAAAATGACACATGTCAACAATCCAAATAAGCATTATTATCTAATAGAGCAAAATTCATTCGAGCTGAACTAAATCTGAATCAAACAACACGAAAAGTAGGCAAAGTAAATAAAATCAAAAAGGAGAATAATGTTAAGTCTTTAATTAAGGTGCAACAATTATATTAGTTATACTGATAATGTATATAACTAAAACTAAATTCTCGTCATCAAGAAGGTAAGTACTTCTAGACCTTTGAATCAAGATCAATAGATTCCTTGTCCTTTTGAACTTGTTGGCTTGATAGTTGTTCAATTTCATTCATAGGATGGAAATTTGGAGCAATTCCAATGACATTGCTAGGAACAATAGGATCTTCTTGGTCAGATTCTTCACAGTTTATTGAAGGTGTCAATTTGGAAGTCCTTGCAATTTCTTGTTTCTTCCCCCACAACACCAAGTATAATCCACATATTATTATTGCTCCTCCTAACACACTAATATTCCAACACATATAAACAAAGTTACATTCATTTTTTTAAAAGAATAAATAAAAATACTAGAAATAGTAAAGCAAGTAAAAAATATGTAATTCGATAGAAATCGGGCGATTGAAGTCAACTTAGGGAAATCTGTCCAAATGAAGGATATTTCAGAATAATTTCATAATAGCAGAGGTATATTTGACCTTAAGAGTATAACTAGGCATAAACTTAACTATTAAACGAATGTAGATGAATATCTTTGACCCTTTTCCCTTAATTAAATTATCAAACGGCTGAGCCTCTTAAATTTTCACTTTCTCTACCCATTAGTACCCCTTCCTAAATATTTTGCTTGCCCTTCTCTCAAATCCTAATCTTTTCATTTTTATTTTAGACAATAATCATTTTTAAAAAAAAATCAGATTCTTTGAAGAATGTGATCATGATTTGCTAATCCGAGCTCAAAAGATGAAATGTGCAGAGAGTGAGAGAGGAGAAAAAAAAGGATGAGCGAGAGAGGGAGAGAGAAAGAGACGAAGGAGAAAACAAAGGCTGAGTTAAATAATAACCTATAAGAAGTTATTTGGTATCTAGTAAAGAGACAACTTATGCATATATTAATTTCTGCATAAGTTATACAACATTTGATAGCTAGTTATGAAGTAAGTTATTCATGTATAGAATAAATACGACGCGTAAATGCAATTTATGATACCATTGAAGTTGTTTTGAAAGATACTAGTGATATTGATGTCTAATGCAACTAAAAATTCATAGAAAACACCAAGAGAGTAGATGCGTCGATAGCTAGTTATGAAGTAAGTTGTTCATGTATAGAATAAATACGACGTGTATTTGCAATTTATGATACCATTGAAGTTGTTTTGAAAGATACTAGTGATATTGATGTCTAATGCAACTAAAAATGCAGAGGAAACACCAAGAGTTGGAGTAGATGCATCGCGAGTTGATTCAGGATAAAAACTAATTGATACAACTGATGTTGAAGATGTTGAAAATTCTGGTTAGCATGTTTTGCAAGTTGAAAACAAGAATGTAACTAAAACTTGGACTTTGATTGCACACAAAAATTCAACTAGGAGTCGGACCCTTTTCTTGACTAACCGAAATAATTCTCCAGGTAGTGAAAAGGGTGCGACTGGAAATTTTCAGGAAAATGAGAAGAGACAAGATATTAGTAATGCCTCAAAAGACCTATTATATTTGAATATCTTGATGCTTTAAGAAGGTTATTGAAAAAGATGACAATATTATGGCTTCAACATCACATATTTCTCCATCTGGAGTAGCTAAGATTATTCAAGAAAATCAGGATGTCATTCTACTCTAATACAATCTAACGATCAAGTCACTCATGGTTACATTGAACACTTCGGCTCGCAAGGTCCCTTCTCAATCTTTGGATTCACTTGGTGAATTTAGATAGTTACTAATGTCAATAGAAAATGACAACGGTTTGGTAAAGCAAGTTTTACCACCTGCTTTATATAGCAAATTAAGTCAAGAAGCTCTTATATGTGTGATTGCAAAGAAGAATGAGTCAAGGACCTTAGAGTCAATATTCAGTCCAGTTAATGCTTATATAATTAATTTTGGCGAGGATTATTTTGATGAAGATGAGGAACACAATATGCTGGACACATGGTTTGATAGAGTGGTTAGAGAAGAGGATATATCGCCTAGGCAGCAAAGAAGTGGAAGAAACAAAAGTAAAAAAGAAGACACGTGGAAGGTAACATAGTTGAGAAGGTAAAGTGATTGAGGAATTTATTTCAAGGTACCTACCGATGCGATTAGCAAAGCAAAATCATATGACAGTATCAGTAGGCTCAACAAGATCCAATAAATCCATAAAGAAGTGATGAATTATCAATAGATATGTTTGAAGAAGAAGACAAAAGGAAAATACTTCAAGTTACTTTAGATGGACAATCAAAAAAAATTCACTCATGTTGTAATATTTTTGCATTATTTAAACATCCTCATTTGTAATATCATCATAGAGTAAATTACAAACTCCGTAATGATCACAAAAATACCTAGTTCTTTCTAACTCTTATTTTCTTCATGCTTGTTAGTTAGTAGAGGTTTCTTACCTCATTAATCATTAGAAATGGTAACGTAAGACCTAGTCCCCCTTGCTTATACTTATCCCTATTGATATCTTTTTATTCTTAATAAAAGGTTGTCAAACACTCTGTCTAGTGGTAAATTTGATTTTAAAAATTGTAGTTTATTTATTAAATATGAGTTTTGCTAATGGAGTGCCTAAACATTAAATTGTTACCCTACATATAGAAAAAAAATGAAAAAATGAAGATATATACAATATGTAAATAGTGCAAAAAGAATACCTTCCCAAGTGTAATTTCTCATTTAGAAATAAAGAACCGGCAATGGCAACACATACAAGCATCAAAGGGCTGAAAATAGACACGAACAATGGACCTCTCATTCTTACACAAAACATCAAGAAAATGATTGCTAATCCAGAAGCCACTACCCCCTACAAAAAAAGGCATCTATATAACGTCAAACATTTCTATAACATCATCATTTGTCTGAATATTTTTTGGCCACTATAGTGAAATGTTATTATAGAGAACATATAATAGAACATAACATGCAAATGAATAGTTCCAAAGGAATTAGACGTTAAAGTGAAATGTTATTATAACGAATAAATGTGATAATATACCGCATAAAGTACTGCAAACAGCCTAAGGTTCCATCCTAATTTCCATTGGGTCCAATCTCTTTCAGTAGAAATGGCATAAACTCCAGCTTGAAGTGCTCCCATAATGGACATTAAGGCAGTGCTAGAAAAATGACAAGGGTACAACTCACTCATCTTGGCCTAAACATTGAACATTAGCAAATAAGTGAACAAAATAAGAGGAAATATCAATAGTACTATCAAATGCCCTAGAATGGTCGGGCAATCAATGAAAGAACATGAAACCATTCTGTTCCAATAAAAGTACAAAATTTGACTTCAATTTATCTTTAGCATTAAAAAGAGTTGGGCCAAAAATGTCTTATTTCACATAAGACTAATAAGAGCATATTTGGACCTACATACATATATATTAAGGGCATATTTGATCCAACTTAATTTCTAACCATAGTTTTATAATAATTTGTGGAGTTGCACTTGTGAAATAATATAGTTAAAATGTGGTGAATTTTCTCATCAACTTAAGGTGTCATCTATGATATAACCACATTATGAGCAACTTTTAAACAAGTTATAATGTATAATTTAAATTATAAATGCTAGGTGAAGACACAATAACTATAATATCATAAATCTAAAAAAAATTATTATATTGTGATTTGAAACATATTTTGGTGTCCTACTTTACATTTCATATTATGTATGCAAATTTGGGTTTAGTTAACCTATGATTAGCTAGTCAATGTAATGTTATTTACATTTTAATCATCAATACATATGAAATTCTATCAATGTGAAACCAAAAGTAATCACTACAATTTAACTAAAATTACTTCATAAATGCAATTTCATATGTTACTGCATAGTTATATTTAAAAACTAAATTGAATCAAATATGCCCTTAATAATTGGTATTCGATTAAATTTTGTGTTAAAATAAAGTCATTTTTTGCCCAATTGTTTTAATGGTAGGGAAATATTTTTGGCCATATTAGTAATCTAATGGATTTTGGGTGGCAAAGAGCCGACATCGAAGTGTTAAACCTTTCCATCGATTGTGAGCTCATATTTTTTTAAAATTAAGGACAAGTAATTAGTTGAATATTACCTGAAAAATGAGAGATAATGCTGAGGAAAAGCAACTACAAATAGCCAAAATAGGACCCAAAATATGAGCATATGGTTTTTGATTTTGCTGAGAAGTTGCCACGTGTTCTTTAAAGTCAAGTTTGATTGACCAAGTTTTAATTTCCAAGCCTTTGTAAAAAGTGAGAAGCATAGCTCCACCGATTCCAATTAATGTTCCCAACACTTTTGCTTGTCCTCCCCTTGTCTTCAAATTCAACTTCTCCAACCTAATCAAATGTGTCCAAAATCACATAATCGGCGCATTCAGAATTTAAATTTTATAGGTTTAATATTTATATTTGTATGAACTTCAAATTCAACTTCTCCAACCTAATCAAATAAGTCCAAATTACATGGTGAGCACATTCAAAGATAGCGTTTGACAATAATTTTTTTAATATTTTTACAAAATTATTTTTAGATGTAGTTTCATCATGTGTTTGATACATGATCAAAAATTTTGAAGAGAAATATTTGACTTTTTAAAAAATATATTTTTTATACTCATAAATTTTAAAAACTATTAAATATATTCATAAGTTTGTATTATCATTTTATAATAATAGTGTTCTGTGAAAATCTATTATAATGAACATATATAATTAATATGAATTTGAAAAAAGAGAGAAAATAAAAGAAAAATACCATTGATTTGTATATGAAAAACTACTATTACAATTTATAATTGAAAGTGATCTCGGAGAACAAGCTCAGATAAAAATGGTATAAAATATGCTTATAACAGTATAAATTTTGTATAACAAACTAGGGATGAAATCTAAACTATAAATTAGGAGTGTTTTTATAAAATATAAAAATTTGGGATAATTTAAATTTTAAAAAATTCTCATATACTAAAATTTAGCCAAATTCTTGTTTTTTTAGAACTTGGGATATTTGCCAAGTATGACAAATTACATGGCCAAACATTGCTCCTCAAATTTTTCTCAAATATATTTGTGGTCAAATGGGTCTAAAATTTAAATTTTATAAGTTCAATATTTATGTTTTTACTGCTAAATTCATAGTACGCTTTGAAATTATAGATTCATAGTCTAATATTTATCAACTTCTTACTAATTTTTCACCAAACTTTTATATTCAATATAAAAAAAAATTGTGAGTTCAACTAAATCTATTCACATCTACATTTACATGAGAGTTCATAACAGCACCGTCACATAAGTTTTAGGTTTCAAATTCAATTTCGTCCTAGCTAATTATAATTAGTATAATAGTTAACCACATAAAAATCGAATTGGAATAATTGTAACTCTGAAAACTTGATGAGTCAATCCAACTGGACATTGAATTTAATTACCTAAGTTTAGGGATCACAAATTAGCCGTACAACAACACTTAAAAAGAAATTTTCTAAGAGAAAAAGAATGTGTTAAAAAAGTTATGATTTTCTTAAGAACGTAATGAGTGTTTCGTGAGTGAAAGAAGAGATTCTAGAAAAACATCCCTAAATTAGTATTTGGAAATTTCTTATTTTTACAAAACTTCTTCAAGCAATTTTTTTTTAAAAAAATGAATAAATAATATGTTGGGTTTTTAAAAGGCGTGAATGGAAAATGAAGAGTTGCGACTTTTATGAAGAGTTGTGATTTTAATAAAAAGTTGCGACTTTTATGAAAAGTTGTGACTTTTAGGAAAAGTTGTGACCTTTTCGAAGGGTTGTAACTTTTCAAAGGGTTGTGACCTTTCCGATAAGGCACAATAAGCATGTTCACACTACCCTTTGTAATCTATAAATAGAGAGATTTCCTCTCATTTTAAAACAACCAATTTTCTGAACCTCTACTACTACTACTAAATCTAGTATTCTAAGTGTATTTTATTGTCGTTGAGTGATTCGCTGACACCGTGGTTTTAGGTACCGATACACCGGTGAGTAAGATCATTTTATCCTAGGAGGATATTTTCCATTAACCTCGGATACTTGAGGGGAATGATTTCCTTAAGGAGACACTGTGCATTCACTGGGCTCGATTTTCTTCTTTGAGAAAAATATTTTGTATATTGTTTCTAATATGTTTCTGATTCTATTTTCTCTACTGATTTTAATTTTCTAGTTTTGAAAATAGTCTTTAAACTTTGTTGTTTCTTATCAAGTTCTTCAAAGTTTTTGTTCTAAGTATCTTAGGAATACAGGATGAACAACATAATTTTCCTCTAGAAATACTTCCGCTTTATCTAATTCACTTATAAAGCCAAACATAAATTACTATTCTCACTACTAAAAAAATCTTTAGTGGCTATTTCGATCGAATCGGTAAGAAAAAAAAATTATTTTTATAAAAAGTAATCAAATTTCACACCATTTCAGTAAGAATCTGTTTTTTATGATGTGTTTCCTTGTGAGTTAGGTCGATGGTAAATTATAAGTGTGAAAATCATGTTTTTCCAAAGTAAAAAAAAAACATTTATTTCTATTAGTGCCTCCAAAACAACTTTTCAATATAGCCAAAAGTATACTTTGTGCAAAGGGATGAAATTAATATAGTAAAATTGGAAATATATACCTAAAGAATATGGCTATAATGAAAGTGATGCCAGGTATGAGATTAAGTGTAGCTGTAGCAAAAGTTGTTGAAGTTAGGACTAAACTTGCTGCAAACAAATTTTGTGGCATTGAACCCCTGCATACATAAATAAAAATAAAAATATAAATATAAATATAAATTTATATAATAAAATAAAAATAAATTAAACCAGAACTAAATGCATGGATTAATTAGTTAATGGCAGACATGTACTTAATTGAAAGCACTAGTACCAAAATGTGATTTACAAGAATCTAGTAAATTGCAGAGCTCATAATTAATGACATCCTTAGACAAAAAAAAATTCAAAATTTAAGAAATTTAAATTCATTTGAAAAAATTAAATTTTAATTTTAATATTTCTATTATCAAAATCTAAGTAAAAAAATAAAACAAATAATTCATTAATCGACAACTTCTGTTCAATCAAATAATATCACATAAAATAATATACAGCTTCTTACCATTTTATTTTCTTTTAAATTTAGAGAGACAACTCCTCCATTTTCTATTTTGTTCATTAAGATATGAATGTAATACATATAAGATTATGTGTACAAAATGAATATTAGAGATTACAATTATTTTCTTTGGTACTGCTATAAA
>JAJOOS010027603.1:0-14453 GCA_029582725.1 Solanum chiquidenum
GCATAACAATAACGAATATTCAGACACTTCAAATTATTGAGACTAGCCAAGCTGGTAGGCAGCTCTTTGAGATTCTCCAAGTAAGAGACACTCAAGTATTTGAGATTTTCAAGGCTTTTGAACATCTCTTCTAGGAGTGACGTAACTGTGTGGTTACTGAAAATCTTGAGGGATGTAAGAGTGTTAAGATTAGATATGGAGCTCAAACCTGTTGCATCTGCCTCCCCCCATATTTCTAATTTCTTCACAGAAGAAAGGGTTGGAAAAACAAACATAGGGCAATCCGAAATCTTCATCTCTTCAAGCACGGGGAATTGCTCTTCTCCTTCCATTCTCTGCAATCCTTTCAGATTACAAAAGCCACCTATATGAAGTTTTCTCAGGGATGGAAACCTTCTTCTTGTAGGGAATCCAGAATCTTCAACATACTCCACCTCCACAGATCCGTTTTGTAACTCTAGACTTTCTAGACAAGGCAGCTCACCAAAGGGTGGTAAGCACGAGCAGTTTTCACAACCGTTAATTAGAATAGAGACAACATTTTTCAAAACTGAATGATTCATCCAGTCTGGGAGACAGAATCCACAGAAGTCAATGATTTCTAAGTATTTCAGATTGGGATGGGGTTTGAGGGCTTCAAGCACTTTAACTTCTTCGGATTCATATCTGTGTGGTCCATCCCAACTCATGCTTAAAGAGTGCAGATTTGCTTTTGCAGATAAATTGGCTTCTTTTGCCTCCGTATCGTTTTTCACTCTCTCAAGATATGTGATTGAAATTGCACCACGGAGGTTTAAATTTTGTAGTTCACCAAGTTGATAACCTTTCCTCTCGCCCACAAGAAAGTAACTTAGTGTCTTAAGGCATGTCAACAATCCTATTCTTGGTGGCATAGAAGTCAATGGACAGTGATCAAGTACAAGATTCCGGAGACTACCAAGCTTACTTAGTTGTTTCGGCAAACAAGAAAGTGACTGGCAATTATATAGATCAAGAGTCTGTAGATTTTGAAGCATGCACAACCTCTTTGGAAGACTACAAATTTTATTACCAGACAGGTCAAGGTATCTTAAATGTACTAGATCTCCAACGGAAGACGATAACTGTTCAAATTCTGAGTTACTTAGATTAAGCACCCTTAACGAGACAAACCTTTTAAAGAGCGAAGGAGAGTAAGAAGACACCACTTCGGAGAAACCAATGGACATCATATCTTTGTAATCTGTTACAATGAACATCATATCTTCATCATCTTTTACATTTATTTGGCGGATACTTCTGCTTGATGCACTTGCTGAAAACATAGATGTAGCCAAATCATGGATGAGATCATGCATCTTGAAATAAGTTTTACCAGATTTAACTTCAATCTCTTGGAAAAAAGACCTCAAGTATAATTCATTCCATACTTCATTGCCCACATCCTCTAGCTCCATGTTTCCTTTTGATAAAAGAAAACTGTGTGCCATCCAGAGAGTGATGAGATATTCCTTTTCTATTTTGGTGTCCTTTGGGAATACCGCGCAATATGCAAAACATTGTCTCAAATCAAGTGGAAGATGGTGATAACTCAGTCTCAGGGCAGGCAAAACAGAATTTTCATCTTGAGGTAAATTCCAAATCTCACTATCTCTCACATGTTCCCATTCACTTTCTTCCCTCTTGAAGCGTAAAAGACCTCCAAGAGTCTTGGCTGCTAGAGGCACACCCCCACATTTCTTCACAATCTCCTTTCCAATTGCCATAAGTTTAGGATTTGTTTCGGTTTGGTGGCCAAATGCACGTTGCTTGAACAACAACCAACAATCTTCTTGAGACAAATTTGATAACTGATATAGTTGCAAAGTTCCCATAATTGATCCAATCTTTTCAAGACGAGTAGTAATTAGAATTGAAGCACCACTTGCTCCAATCTTCAATACTGCTCTAAGATTAGCCCACTTTTCTTGATCTTCATTCCAAACATCATCCAAAACAAGAAAGTATCTTTTTCCGTTCAACAACTCCTGAAGCTTTTTTTGGAGGGGAGCCAAGTCCATGTCACCCAGTGACTTTCCTTCAATAGATTCTACAATTGCCTTAATCAACCTCTTCTCATCAAAATCATCTGAGACACAAACCCATATCTTTAGATTGAAATGCTCAGTAATTCTCTGATCATTGAAGACCATTTGGGCTAGAGTCGTCTTTCCTAGTCCCCCCATACCAAGTATTGGGAGTACTGGAACTTCTTCGGAATCACTTATATTGTTTACCAAGATTTTAACTATCTCATCCTCCTCTTTTTCCCTTCCATAAACTTTTGGCTCAGTTAAAACAAAACCTGCTCCAAACAAGAATGTTGTTACATTCAAGCTCATTAGGAGTCAACAGAAAATAGAGAAGATATTTGCACAATAGGGGGGAGTTGAAGTAAAGGATTGAGAAAATCATGCTGAGTGAGTGAGACAAACATTAAGATTAGAGAAAATCTTTGAAACTTCCCCTCAGCTTAAAAACACACATGACCTTGATAATTGCCAAAAATAAAAATGAATATAAATTCTTTCATTCCTCTGCAATTTTTGTAATACTTATTTGTTTTAAAATAAAATTAAGATGAGCACCTGTTTGCCGTCTAGCAGCTTGTCTCTCTACAATCCTTTCATCCAAATGAAAATTCCTCCGTTCCTCTGCAATTGCATCTAGTTTGTCCATCATTTCTTTCATTCTTTTTCCCACCTTGTAACAGAAAGTGATAGTCCGTGGATGATAACGGCCCAATACAGCTTGCTTAAATCTTGCTGCCTCAGTTTTACAGTCATCCAAGATGTCATCAACTTCATATGCAGCAACGTTGAGTTTCTTTAACCAGTTCTTTATTGCCTTGTACTTCAGTTGCTTCTCTTGAGCATCTTCTAGCACAGCTTGAATCATAGAAAACATACTTGAAAGTTTTTTAAACTCTTTCTCGAAACCAAAAACCAATCCAAGTTCCCCTTGGATGAAACAAGTGAGGTTATCAAGCAGAACTTGAAGGAAAGCTTCAGCCATATGTTGAATTCACTATAAAATATACTTAACTGGAATTGTAACACAAAATTATGCAAGTAAACAATGAATCTATATTCTTGAAACAAAGTAAGATGTTTGAATGAAATATGGACAGTTCAAAGTTGACTTGAGCAGGGTATGGACTTGTAATATAATATATGATTTTTTCTTGTGGTTGGTGATCAACTTTGTGCTTTTGATTAATCTACCATTAACTTAATGCCTACAGCTAGCTATTTTGGACCCATTCAAATAGTCATCCATTCAACTACTTGTACCAAAAGGACTCAAGTCCCTTCATATACACAAGGACAGGAGCCTTCTCTGACTAGCTATTTTCCTGAAAAATTAAGAACCGTTTGAACGGCATCGGAATTCAGAATTCCTTATATCCCAACCATGTTCCAACAGAAAAGGACGTAAGAAATTGGCGAGTTTCTGGCAGTAAGGTGTTCAACAACTTGATTTTGAAGGTTAATATATGTAAAGATATGACACATGGGCCTAACTCAACCCCAAAAGCTAGCTCATGAGGGAAGGATTGCCCAAGTCCATATATGGAGACCACCGGTCCATTCCCCAACCAATGTGGGACTTTTACCCACTCTAACAATATACAAATGTACTACAGGTGTAACGAAATCAATATATTCACACTGTAAAGAGATTTGGATAATGCACGAATTAACAGTTTATTATCCAATTACAGGAGAAAGAAGGCAAACTGAACATTTTCACCATGCAATTTATAAACAAAAACAATCAAGCTGATGGAAGGATGTCCAAAGCAACTTCTTTCAAGGATGGCATTGATTCCTGTTGATGCAAGCAGATGTAGGTACTTCCTGCTCTTCGGAAAACTTTCCAAGGACCAGGGTAACACCTAGTTTTCAAAAGACAGCCAAAGTAAAAAAGAAAACGAGAAAAATTCAAGTGATAACGAAACAATCCAACAAATAGTTCAGTCATTCGAAGCTTTGGTAAAAGAGATTACCTAAACAGGACTCCTCCATTTCGTCCTTTAAAATTGTGAATATAATATACCGTCTCCATTTTAGGAAAAAGAGTCTTGGATAGTGCAGCCAGCTTCGGATAAAAGAAAGGCGGATAATCTTATTTTGTCAAAGATAGCATGGAATACAGTAACTTAACATGAAACAGTTGTTTAGAAAATCCGAAGAAAAGTGAGTTCGTCACTCTTTTTCACATACACCGGGAGAAAGGGTTAAGCGATCAGTTCTTTTGATTTTGTTCGGGCTTGGAAAAGCTTTTTTCTTCTCTGTAATTCTTAAAAGGAAGCAATATATATACTACGAGGTCCATCCTATTTCCGGTGCAACAAATTACTCATTGCCACAATATGCAGACAATCATGCAGAGCAATAAGGAACTTTTATTCTTTGATCGGATTAAAGAAAAAAAAAATGGTGGTAAGAAAGGATACAACCAGATCTTATTCGATCAAGCTCTCCGTTGAATATAATCAGTTTCCTAGAAGTGTTCGACACTGCTGCTTTGTATAGCTCTTCCACGACAAGCATCTCTACATTGCAGAAATAAATGATGCCATCATAACATTTCTATGAAAGCGATCATTTGATGTACACTATATATGGTGCGAGAGCTCGATGTTACCATTGACATTAAAGTATGGATAGGCGACGATAAAGAGTTCATCTTCTGGCTTGACACGGTCAGCCATCTTGACCTTTTCGGTGAAACCGAAATCCTCGAAAAAAGAAGGCTTTGTCAAATAGTCCAACTTAAAAGATGCTCCTCCAAAAATTGATTGTCTTGCAAATTTCACTTCATTAGCCTCCGGGAAAAACTGAAAGGTTTAATGCAAGTTTGATAGATCGCACCTGGTAGAGTAAAGGAGCTTAATGGGAAAAGAGGTGATCACACACTAATTTTGAAGTAGAAGAAGATGAAACTATTACGGAGCAATATGATAAGAGAAAAAAGCAACACCACTAGTTTTGTAGCACCATTCGTTTAACATAATTATGAAACATCTTCGCTTCTTGTCTTAGGTGTAATGACAGCTTAGATGTTAAACAAGAAATCAAGGTAGATTGATGCTGCGATATAGAGAAATAACTAACAACGGCAAAGCTCATGCATGGACACAACAGAGATGGACTCTGCAAATAGCCGAAATTTGGTTTATTTTGTATAATGTGGCAAATAGAAGAATTAAGCCCACACTCTATGCAGTACAGTATAACAGTTAAAGATTAAGTAACAGCTTTTCCCCGCTAATTTTCTGAGTACTTCTTTTATGGTTAAAATTTTCCTTATTTATTTTCCAAACTGCCAGATGATTGTTTCCTCCAATAGAATGTATATTTGTCTCTAAGTGGAGTAAACCAAATGAAAAAAGCAATAGCCAACAAGAGAGCCTTTTCGAGACTCACAGTTTATACTATAAAATTCATTCGGAACCAGAGACTTACAATTCTGGTCTTTGTGGCTTTCTCCGGTATAACCAAGAGATCACAGAACTCACGTATTAGTTGTATACTTCCAGTCATTTCTATTCCACCCTCACCGTCACCTGTTGATAGTTAACACGAGATTAAAATCACCTGATGTGAATGGGAAATCAGTGAGCTAGTGTAGATTATACCGATCTTCACATGCCCAAATCAGGAGAAACTGCCAAGTAAGGAGGACAATTAGGAATAACCTGGTACAGAACCCAACCCAGCAGTTGGAAATTCAATTTCCTGGTACAAGAAAATTTTTGCTCTTTAAGTCCACGGAAAGTATGGATACTGTATTATTTCATTTAAGTGTTGTTATCACTTGAAGACATACAGGGAAATTTGACTGACCATCAGTTGTCTGTTATCCTTCAATGCCAATTCAGTTGCTTCTTTAGCCTGTTAATCATGAAATTCCGGAGTTATGATTGAAGAACTGCAGCACAGACTTAAGAAAGTGAAGTGAATAAATTGAGTATGCAATGAGCAACAAGATAAGCATTATTCATAAAATGGACATTTGAAATAGAAAAAGTATTAGAGTGGTAGTGTACATACATTTCAAGAATTTTAGAACCAAAAAAATATCATGTAATGGGCATGAACTGTTATGTCTTTTAGTGAGTGTTTAATCATGTTTTCACTTATCGTCTACATTCCGACTTTAAGCCCCAAAAGTGGACAGATTTGGCAGTTGATAAGAGCCGTATAAAAGTTTCAGCTGCACATTTACAAACATAAATCTTGAGAAGTGCAAGGGCTTAACAGAAACACAGTCTGATAGATGGTAATCGGACATGATGTGCATAAAAAGGTACAAACAGTAGCTTGACATTTCCAGATGTAACATATGAATTTGCAGTAAGAGGGATAAGAGCCTTCAATTATGAGAAATTTACAGTTAGCAAGAACCAGTTAGGTCAAGAAGACTAAGTACATTAGCTTATTTTAAGGAATTCAAGCAAGTATTGGTTAGTTAGTCTTGTAGGCGCACAACAACGCCTGTTCATAAGGGCTTTGGGATAAGAATCCACACGAAAAATAGTCTTCTCAAGGAAGCATGAGAGCTACATGGTGTGGATAGACACACTTTTATCAAGTCAGGATGGAATTCCCATTTCTGAAGGTGGTCAAAGTGATATAACAGAAACCACCGCAAACATTCGAAAGGCAGAAAGTAGTTCATACTTTTATCTAGAGAAAGCTAGCAACAACTATAAATGATTCAGTGTATGATCTGATTACGATTTATCAGAGAATTAGAATCATTCTTAGTAACTTCACCTATGAGTCACATTATACTAGTTCACCTTATTCCCGTCACCGTATGTTTTTTTTCCATTTAATTACATCCTCCTATCTTGTATGTGTACTAAAAATTCTTCATATATTTCACCACAAACTCAAAAGACTCTAAAAAAAGGGCTTTTAAAACTCCAATATGTGTGGTAGGCCTTCTTCACATTAGCAATTAAGTTAACCATTCTTCACATGTTAAAGAAAACATATACTATTTCTAAGATTTCAAGCGCTTCACATTCTGTCAGTCTACTTCTCATCACTTCAAGCATTGTAGCAGCTAAAACAGGTGGAGCCAAGATTTGAAGTTTACAGGTTCAGAACTTGCCACCGATCTCGTAGCTCTCTTAGTTACAGGATTCGTAATTAAGTAATTGTACATATTTAATAGATTTCCTTATACAAATATAGGGTCTAAGCAAAAGCTATTGAGTTCATCTGAACCCGTAAGTAATACTCTTATCTCCTCCCCACAAATAAATACCTTAATCTCCCAGCAATAGTTAAGGATATATGACAAGGTAACCTAATATGGTTAACAATAACTTGGTGGAAAAAGGGTCTCTTAAAAAAAAAAACTTTTCCTTTTAATGTGAGTGCAAAAGGGTAAGAATCTTAGTAGCTCAGTCGATTGTCGAGGGTATAATTCCCCACCTAGTAATCCCATACCCCCAATTTTAAGGAGAAAAAAGTGAATAGAATGAATACTTGTTGAAGTAATTCAGTGTAGTCCTTAGGGAATGGCACATCAAACCCAATTGAAGCAGCTTTATCACCAGAACAACTGATAGCAAATTCAAAACTTCTTGAAATCTTCACATTTCTCTTCAATTTAAACTTTCTCCAGCTGAAATCCTACAACATAATCCACAAAAATCAATCGAATCGAAAAAACAAAAAGTTGTGTAGAAAACATAATTGTGATTTTCTTTTTAACAGTAAAACAACATATACAAAGTAATCAACTTATCAAATGAAATTATTCTAAATTCCCAACAAAATTAGAAAAAAGTTACCTGAGGAGTAAGAGAGGAAGGAACTGAAACAGCAACTGTCAGTGCAGTTGGAGAAGTGGATAACCACATTTTGAATTCTAACCACAAGGAAAGAGAGAAAAAAAAAAGGCTCAAAAGAGTTAACAATAAAGTGTATTCCCCTGTTTATAAGCCATGAAAAAAAAATGTTTATACCCATTAGCTAATATACATAAATAACATAATTATTGTATTTTTTAAAAAAAATTAAATAGTTTAGTTGGTTGGTCGGTCGGTTTATATTTCCACTTTATTTATTGGTGAGTTTTGATTATCCATCTTGTAATCTCTTCTCCCAATTTGAAAAATATACATTTGATTTTTTAGTACGTGTCAAAAAAAAATGTCTGTTTTGCTCTTCTTTTTTTTGCAGCTCTTTAATTTAAACTTTTCACATGAAATTTTTAAGACGACAATAACATCAACATACTCAGTAAAATCTCATAAGTAAAGTCTGAGATGGATATAGTGTATATAGATGTTATCAATATATATGATGTCCACGCAGTGGCGGATCCAGGATTTTCATTAAGGGGGGGTTCGAAAAAAAAGAGCAGTGCTTAAGATTTGAGGTTTGAACCCCTCAACCACTAAACCAACCTCTAATATTATATTCAGGAGGTTCAAAATCAATATATAACATAAAAATTCTTAAATATACAACGTATTTTTTTGTCGAGGGGGTTCGGGTGAACCCCTCGGCAGACTCTAGGTCCGCCCCTGTGTCCATGTGTATACTTATATATCTTTAAAATACACTATTAATTAGTACAAGGTAATCTGTTCAATTTTGGTCAAAGTTTGGATATATTTTAGAGTTTTTTCCCTTTTTTATATAAAAAATATATATTTAAAAAAAACATTGACTTTTTCAAAGGATGGGAAACATCTAGTAAAAAGAAAAAAGAGTCAACCAGAGGTATGGAGAATTGTTGGTATATGCAGTTATCATGAAATATATATAAAGTCCACACACTGCTCAGCTGAGCAAACCACACACTTTGAAGTGGTCAATATTTCTTTACTGGATTCAATACATGGCGGAAACTTTTCTTCAAGTTCTGCTAGAAAATCTCACTTCTTTCATCGGAGGAAAACTTGTATTGATTTTCGGTTTCGAAAAGGAATTTGAAAAGCTGTCGAGTGTGCTTTCCACAATTCAAGCTGTGCTTCAAGATGCTCAGGAGAAGCAATTGAAGGACAAGGCAATTGAGAATTGGTTGCAGAAACTCAATTCTGCTGCCTATGAAGTTGATGACATATTGGGCGAATGTAAAAATGAGGCAATAAGATTCGAGCAGTCTCGATTAGGGTTTTATCATCCAGGCATTATCAATTTCCGTCACAAAATTGGGAAAAGGATGAAAGAGATAATGGAGAAACTAGATACAATTGCTGAGGAAAGAAGGAAGTTTCATTTCCTTGAAAAAACTACTGAGAGACAAGCTGCCGCTGCTACGCGTGAAACAGGTGTGAGTACTGAGTAATAGTAGCTTAGTTTATATTCAATTTGTTACCACATCGTGTGTTCACCGTGATCTCTTCAGTAGGATGGCAATGGGGCGGGGTTGGAGGTGTGCAGGTGACAGGTGTGGGGCGCAACTCTAACTTTGAGTCTGCACAAGTAGGTACTTAAATTTGTATATAGTTGAACATGTACACACGCGTCCTACTTGGTGTCCTACATGATGCACGTGTCTACTTGTTCAATTTTATACGAGTTTAAGTTCTACTTGTGAACACCCAAAGTTGGAAGGCGTAGATGTCAGTTGATACCAAGTTAAAAATTCATATTTATGAATTATGCCTTTAAATTATGATTCAATTTTATATCAGTCTGTCCAAAAGATGTTCTAGTAAAAGTATTAAACTTAGTCTGGATCTGCTATTGAAAGTGTGAATTTTTGTGGCACTAAACAATGCAATGGGTTTGGATTCATTTTTGCATTAACATTTGTTTAGACGATTTTCTTTATCGAATTTTACTGTCTAAAAAGGAAAAAGCAAAGAAATAAGAAGTATACAGAGGCTGACTTCTTCATAGTATTTCTCATATGAGAAAAAAAAAACATTGATTTATAGGATATGGGTTATTTTAAATTACAAATTTGTGAGTTAAAACAGTTCTGTTGGGAAGGATTTAGATACACGTGGATAGTATCTAGAAGTTTTTTAAATTAAATAAAATAGAAAATTATGCGGGATGGGGTGGGTTGAAAACAGCAAACTTTGCAAGGCAGGGCGGGTTGAAATCTTTGTGAGTTTGTGTGGGCTTGCCCTGCACCACCCCATCTGCCATTCCTGTCTAAATGTTTGTTTTGTCTATAATTCTTGCTGACTCATTCTAATGAGCTCAATTGTAACAAATTCTTTGTGTCCGCACTACTTGGAACAGGTTTTGTTTTAACTGAACCAAAAGTCTACGGAAGGGACAAAGAGGAGGATGAGATAGTGAAAATCCTTATAAACAATGTTAATGTTGCCGAAGAACTTCCAGTCTTCCCTATAATTGGTATGGGGGGACTAGGAAAGACGACACTTGCCCAAATGATCTTCAATGATGAGAGAGTGACTAATCATTTCAATCCCAAAATATGGGTTTGTGTCTCAGATGATTTTGATGAGAAGAGGTTAATTAAGACAATTGTAGGAAATATTGAAAGTAGTTCTCCTCATGTCGAGGACTTGGCTTCTTTTCAAAAGAAGCTCCAGGAGTTATTGAATGGAAAACGATACTTGCTTGTCTTAGATGATGTTTGGAATGATGATCTAGAAAAGTGGGCTAAGTTAAGAGCAGTCTTAAATGTTGGAGCAAGAGGTGCTTCTATTCTAGCTACTACTCGTCTTGAAAAGGTTGGATCAATTATGGGAACGTCGCAACCATATCATTTGTCAAATTTGTCTCCACATGATAGTTTACTTTTGTTTATGCAACGCGCATTTGGGCAACAAAGAGAAGCAAATCCTAATCTAGTGGCCATTGGAAAGGAGATTGTGAAGAAATGTGGTGGTGTGCCTTTAGCGGCCAAGACTCTTGGTGGTCTTTTACGCTTCAAAAGAGAAGAGAGTGAATGGGAACATGTGAGAGATAATGAGATTTGGAGTCTGCCTCAAGATGAAAGTTCTATTTTGCCTGCTCTAAGACTGAGTTATCATCACCTTCCACTTGATTTGAGACAATGCTTTGCGTATTGTGCAGTATTCCCAAAGGACACCAAAATGATAAAGGAAAATCTCATTACTCTCTGGATGGCCCATGGTTTTCTTTTATCAAAGGGAAACTTGGAGCTAGAGGATGTGGGTAATGAAGTATGGAATGAATTATACTTGAGGTCTTTCTTCCAAGAGATTGAAGCTAAATCCGGTAATACTTATTTCAAGATACATGATCTAATCCATGATTTGGCTACATCTCTGTTTTCGGCAAGCGCATCAAGCAGCAATATCCGCGAAATTAATGTCAAAGATTATAAGCATACAATGTCCATTGGTTTCGCTGGAGTGGTGTCTTCTTACTCTCCTTCGCTCTTGAAAAAGTTTGTCTCGTTAAGGGTGCTTAATCTAAGTTACTCAAAACTTGAGCAATTACCCTCTTCCATTGGAGATCTATTACATTTAAGATACCTGGACCTGTCTCGCAATAACTTCCGTAGTCTTCCAGAGAGGTTGTGCAAGCTTCAAAATCTTCAGACTCTTGATGTACATAATTGCTACTCACTTAATTGTTTGCCAAAACAAACAAGTAAACTTAGTAGTCTCCAAAATCTTGTTGTTGATGGCTGTCCATTGACTTCTACTCCACCAAGGATAGGATTGTTGACATGCCTTAAGACTCTAGGTTTCTTTATTGTGGGAAGCAAGAAAGGTTATCAACTTGGTGAACTGAAAAACCTAAATCTCTGCGGCTCAATTTCAATCACACACCTTGAGAGAGTGAAGAACGATACGGATGCAGAAGCCAATTTATCTGCAAAAGCAAATCTGCAATCATTAAGCATGAGTTGGGATAACGATGGACCCAACAGATATGAATCCGAAGAAGTTAAAGTGCTTGAAGCCCTCAAACCACACCCCAATCTGAAATATTTAGAGATCATTGCCTTCGGAGGATTCCGTTTTCCAAGCTGGATAAATCACTCAGTTTTGGAGAAGGTCATCTCTATTAGAATTAAAAGCTGCAAAAACTGCTTGTGCTTACCACCCTTTGGGGAGCTGCCTTGTCTAGAAAGTCTAGAGTTACAAAACGGGTCTGCGGAGGTGGAGTATGTTGAAGAGGATGATGTTCATTCTAGATTCCCCGCAAGAAGAAGTTTTCCATCCCTGAAAAGACTTCGGATATGGTTCTTTCGCAATTTGAAAGGTCTGATGAAAGAGGAAGGAGAAGAGAAATTCCCCATGCTTGAAGAGATGGCGATTTTGTATTGCCCTCTGTTTGTTTTTCCAACCCTTTCTTCTGTCAAGAAATTAGAAGTTCACGGCAACACAAACACTAGAGGTTTGAGCTCCATATCTAATCTTAGCACTCTTACTTCCCTCCGCATTGGTGCTAACTACGGAGCGACTTCACTCCCAGAAGAGATGTTCACAAGTCTTACAAATCTCGAATACTTGAGTTTCTTTGACTTAAAGAATCTCAAAGAGCTGCCTACCAGCCTGACTAGTCTCAATGCTTTGAAGCGTCTCCAAATTGAAAGTTGTGACTCACTAGAGAGCCTCCCTGAACAAGGGCTGGAAGGTTTAACTTCACTCACACAGTTATTCGTTAAATACTGTAAGATGCTAGAATGTTTACCGGAGGGATTGCAGCACATAACAGCCCTCACAAATTTTGGAGTAACCGGTTGTCCAGAAGTGGAAAAGCGCTGTGATAAGGAAATAGGAGAAGACTGGCACAAAATTGCTCACATTCCTAATTTGAGTATATATTAGTGAGTTATTTGTAATTGTTTCTTGGGTTATATTTTTGTCAGTCTCCCACACAGGTTACAATTCCTGCCATTGGATTATTATAGCAAAGTTTGACTGTATGAGGAAACATTTTTTTAAAAAAAAGAAGGTAAATCCGTTTAACATGACTTTTTTTTTACTGTTTAATTTAATATAAAAGGATTGTACTAATTTTCTATTTGAAAACTCTAATTTTAACCGTCCTAAATTGAAAGACTCTAGAATGTGTTGTTGGTAATTAATTTATGTGTTAAATGTCCTTATCTTAAACTTTATTTTGAGTCTAAATGTTTAATTTTAGCAAATGAAATGGAGGGACCTACCCACACGCAAATAGGTAGTAACTGTAGTATGATAAAAAGTCACAACAATATGAAACTGATGGTCCAAGTGTGTGACGTGACGGAACTATAGGCCACCACTTTGACACCATATTTATGGCCTATGGGGTGTGTTCGGTAGGAGGGTACGACGGTCGCGAATAAGCTTAGAAAATTAGTAGGTAGTTGAGAGTTGTCCTTTTACTAGTCTAATCATGTATTTGGCTTGGTGAATGGTGATAGTATTTAGCATCGCGTTGGTCGTAGTAGTATTTAGATTTTGATATCTGATATTATATGTGGTGCTCTTTTTTTAGGTGATCACACTTTCTTGTTGTTGTTGTTATGGTTCCTTGTATAATGCTCTGTACTGTTTTACTATTAGTTGTCATATTTTTCTTCACTGTCTTTTGTTTTTTAATTACTATTGTGATTTATTTGAGCCGGAGGTCTTTAGGAAATAATCTCTCTACTTTGGAGAGGTAATAGTAAGGCACCTTTTATGGGATTTTACTGATATGTTGTTATTGTTGTGTACGGTAGGGAGGAAAATATTTTTTACGAAAAATATTTTATAAGAAGATTACTATAAAATAAATTATCATCCTAAAAGCATTTATATATAATTTAGATAATTGATATAGGAGGTGGGAGTAGTAGGGAGGTAGGGGTGTGGGTTGATGGGGATGAAGGCTATTGAGTTGGGGTTGAAGATGAGGTATGTTGGAGGGTGGGCAAGACAGACAATCAATGTGAAATACTATCACTAGTAGAACTTATATTGTCTACTTTTATTAGAAAAATCACTTTTTATTTTTAAAATATTTAACCAATCGAACATGAAAAGTAGAAATTTTTACCGAACACCCTATTAGTTTTATGTTGTAGTTAGACATAATTTTATCCAAATATTATTTCCGTTTTAAATATGACTATTTTTTAGTTAGATTTCAAACGGTGGCTAATGAATATTAATTAACAAGCGATAAAAAAAATTGATGTTAAGTTAAAACCAGATAAATAAATTAAAATGAGGGACAGAAGTAATTAAAAAAGATGTTATAGACAAATATCTTTACTAAAACATTTCTTCAATAAGAGCTTCACCAATTCCCTGTACTACAAATTATCCCTTCCTTGCAACAAATGAAATAATCATATATTATTAAAAGTGGAAAGTTTTAAAGTGCAAAGTTGAATTACTATTTTGCTTCTATATAGTAAATTAAAATGTAATAAAATAATTAATCTAAATATAGATTAATCTAATTAAATAGTAATATTTGAATTAAATAATAGAGGAGTAAAATGAGAAGTTCAGCAGTCTACTCAAT
>JAJOOS010027604.1:0-10328 GCA_029582725.1 Solanum chiquidenum
TCTTCGTGCTCGTAAGTTGTATGCCAAGTTCTCTAAATGTGAGTTTTGGTTAAAATCTGTGGCATTCCTAGGTCATGTTGTATCCGATGAAGGAATAAAGGTTGATAATCAAAAGATAGAAGCGGTGAAAAATTGGCCGAGACCTACAACGCCTACGGAGATCCGTAGTTTCCTTGGACTGGCAGGTTACTACAGAAGGTTCGATGAAGGATTCTCTTCCATTGCTGCACCCTTAACAAAGCTAACACACAAAGAAACCAAGTTTCGGTGGAGTGATGAATGTGAAAGAACCTTCCAAGAGCTGAGGAATAAACTAACTTCTACACCGGTATTGGTACTTCCAGAAGGAACAGAAGGGTATACAGTATATTGTGATGCTTCGGGGGTGGGCCTAGGATGTGTTTTGATGCAGCATGGTAAAGTAATAGCTTACGGCTCAAGGCAGCTGCGGCCACATGAGAAAAATTATCCAACTCATGATCTAGAGCTAGCAGCAGTTGTATTTGCTTTGAAGATATGACGCCACTACTTGTATGGAGTTCATGTAGACATATACACTGATCACAAGAGTTTGCAATATATATTTAAGCAAAAGGACCTAAATTTGAGGCAGCGAAGATGGTTGTAGCTATTAAAATTATGACATTGATATCTTGTATCATCCCGGGAAAGCAAATATAGTAGCTGATGCGTTAAGTCGTAAAATAATGGCAAGCACTTATGGGCAGGCTGTGAAAAGACAAGGAATAATTAAGGATCTATGTCAACTAGCTAGCTTGGGGGTTCGGCTTCTTGAATCTCCTGACGAAGAGGTTATTGTGCAAAATGCATAAACTCATTAAGAACATGCACATTATAAGGAGAACATGGAAACACAATATCACTCATGACTCCAAAACATGAAGCAAGCCATAAAGGAACTCTTTGTCTCAAGCTTGAAAAGGCATACAAGGAAAGAGGTAAGGATATCGGAACTCTCAACAACCATACTATCTCCCACTTAAGAGAAAACCCAACTAAGGCTTATCATGAACATAACATAGGAACCTCAATACAACATTCATAACTTACAAGAAACCATCAACATACCGGTGCTTTTAAACTAGGAAGGTCCTCATTAAGCAATTCTTGCTCCAACCAACCTTACCAACACCACCCAAAGTCTCATATGAGTCTACCACACCGGGTCTAAACTCCTTAACTCATTACACCTCATAAGGTGAGAACATCAAGCAAACCTAACTCATGAACATCAAGGACACTCAAAGACCTTACCATCTAAGCACATTATCCCCCACTTAGGAGTAAGCCTATACAAACTCTTTTAAACTTCACTTCTTACAATTCTAAGGTCGGAGTAAAACATCACTAAACCTTCATACTCATCACACCTAGGCATTTCTAAAACACCACATTTCATCAACTCTTTCAATATACCTCAAAACTGATCTTGACTAAGTCGGATTCCACCAACAACACACATAACCAATAAGCAACCCATTCATACTAAAGTCACACCATAAACTATCATCTCGACTCCATCAAGTCACATAGCCATAGTTGGCATCACAATCAACCTTTCCTCTCCCTCAACCCTTGTAACATAAACCTTTCAAGTGGTCATACTCTAAAGACCATCACATAAGGAATAAGGGAAATACATTATATAGCTAAACCCTATGGCACGACTTGAAGAATGAAGAAGTGAAACTTTCTTAACACCCAATAGCATCATATTCATAATATGGCGCACTTCAGATTATGAGCAAGACTCTACTAGATGTGGTTTAAGACATCCTAAGACCATTCCAAAATTTTGTGCTCTGATATCATGTTTGTCACGACCCGGGGGAACACCTCAGATGCAACACGGCGTACTTGACCCCGAAGGGGTCTAATACAAGCCTCATAGCATTCTTGAATATAAGAACATAGGAAAAATAAAGAAGAATTAAAGACTTTCATTTACAATCGAAGACAATTTCATTAAAAAGCAAGCAGAAGACTTTCTAGACTTTGTCTCAAACCCTCTAATACTTTGAATACAACATTGGGACTTAGCCCATACAATAGCCTTAACATAACTAAAAGACATAAAGGGAACATAATGGGTTTTGTCCTCGAAACTATGAGAACTCACCAAGTCTTCATCTTCAAGCACCTTAGAAACCTACTCCTCAATCATAGAACACCAATATCTCCAAATCCTACACTTTGGTAAAAATGGAGAAGAATGGGGTTAGCACAAAAAGTACCAAGTATGGAAGCCATGCAAAAACATGCTTAAAACGAACATTTTCTTTAAAAGTCATGCTTTTATGTCATTTTGATAAAACTTCATGAACATTGATAAAAGGGACATAATATAAGTCACAACCAACATTCACGTCATATTTCCACATTTGGACATAATCAACATATAAACAATTACCTTCACCTCAAGTAACCCTCAAGCTATACCTTGTGCAATGTATGGGTAGTGTACCATACCACCACCCACAGACGGTACCACCTTAAGTCCATCAAAAGTGAACTTACCATTCATCATTTGCACCTTTAAACAATAAAGCATATAATAGGCATAAACATTACAGAAGTCACATCATCACATTAAGACCAACATCTAAGACAACTCTAAGTCATACTTGTGCAATGTGCAAGTAGCATCCCATACTACTAATCACACTAAGTACTCCTTTGAAGTCACCATAGACAAGGCACATATCATATATGATAAGTCATGACAAGGAAGTAACTCATAATACAATCCAAGTATAGCATGCATCTTTACATTTAAGCATATAAGTCAACATTCTTCATTAGCTTCATTTAGGACACTTTCTTTCATTAGACATTAGATCATCATTCTCATTAACTTTATCATAAGAGGACTTTCATAAATTAGCCATTAAGACTTAGAGAACTCACTATGATCCTCTAAAAGCCTACTCGTGCAATGCATGGATAACATCCCATACTACCACCCACACTTCGTAGAACTCATCAAGAAACCATAATGCACATCTCACATGATGGGAATAGGCATTAAGACATTAACCGACATAGACCATGAGAGCTAAATCATGGAATTCGATGTCACATGACCCCACACCGAAAAAGGTGTTCTACTTGCCTAAGGTAGAACTAGGTAATATCTTAGGTTTGGTAAGAAGACCACTGCTAATATATATCCTATGTGGGAACATAGTTATGGGATAGGAAGATGTTCATTGGAACTCTAGCCTAACATTGGGAGAGTTTCCATCTTACCATATCCATTCGGTGCTTAGCCTCCATTCCCATAGAGTAGTTCATTCATATTAACATCATTGTACTTGAGAGGGCTACCGACACTAGGTCTACCGACCCAAAGTACATTACACAAGAAAGGGCCACCATTACTAGGTCTACCGATTCAAGGTACATTAGGGATAGCTCATTGACTTTCCAAGAAGGGCGTCATAAACATTGGGTCTACCGATACAAGGTCATCATTTCACACATGAAACCAACACTCGGTCTACCGATTCAAGGTTCATCACATTAGTTCCTGGACTCATCATGAAGGGCTAACCAACACTAGGTCTACCAGTTCATGTCGTTGCCTAGAATACTTCATCATTCATTTATGAAAGGAATGCCATTGGCCCATCGATTCATATTCATCAAGTCAAGACACATTCATTACACAAGAGAGGATGCCTAAGACTACAAACTCAAGATTCAACAATACTTTCATTCATTCAAGA
This sequence comes from Solanum chiquidenum, assembly GCA_029582725.1. Lineage (NCBI taxonomy): Eukaryota > Viridiplantae > Streptophyta > Magnoliopsida > Solanales > Solanaceae > Solanum > Solanum chiquidenum. The sequence goes on from JAJOOS010027604.1 coordinate 3,750, forward strand.
AGAAGATGCCTAAGCCTACCAATTCAAAACATACAACTTTACATTATAGAACCCTTCACATTCCATCATCCACGTTCATGAGTGCTAAGTGAGAATATGCTTTCAATCACAACACATTTACATTCTATACAAGATCATCATTCTATTATTGAAATCACATGCATATCCTTAACATAATACATTGTAATTAAACACCTCCACATTTACATGTAATTAGGTCATAACTTGCCTTCAAGGCCATGAATCTCAAATCATCAACACACCAACAATTTACCATAATTAAGGCATAGACAATGATAGAATTCAATAACCCAAAGCAATTTAGACAAATTCCCTTCATAAGCTTTCATAATCATCAAACCCACTTCATAAGGCACAATTTAGGAATTGAGAGAAATCATGGGTTCATAGAGTATTTTAATCATAAATCATCAATTAAATACTAATACAATCATAATTTGTCATTATAAACCATTTGAAAACATTTGATGAAAGAACCCATGAGATTGAGTAAAACCCTAGATTTTTTATAACTTGTAATCACCTTGAAATTGGCTCCTTGAATGAAAAGTTAAACAAGGATGAAGACCACCATACCTTTATTAAGAATCCCCAAGCAATTTGAGGAAGAACCACCTTGGAATCATCAAACCCTAACTTCAATGGCTCCCTTCTTCTTCTTCTCTAATGGAGGATTTCTAGTGAGAGAATTATTTGAGAGGACATGGGTTTCTTTTTTATTCTATTTGGAGTGACTAAAAATAAGAGAATTCAAGTCTAAAAAAAGATCTTATAGTTGCAAGGAAAGGAATAGAATAAGGTGGACTAAACTTTTGAAAAGAACTAAGGACACTTAAAGTTCCAACTTAAAATTTCACCCTTTACCCGTCTAAGCTCGCCCTTTGGACCCTTAGGCTCGCCAAGTGCACTAGGTGACTCGCCAAGTGCACCCTTGGCTCGCTCAAATTTCCAGTGAGCTCACTGAATGGGCAAATCATTAGGCGATGGAGGGGGGGCCAATGGGCGACACGCCAACCAGCTTGGCGAGCTATGACTTAGCTCGCTCTTTGGTCCAGCACCTAGCCCAAATGGGCAGTCCACTAGGCGATCACAAGAGCACAAGGGCGACTCGCCCAAACCTTTGGGTGATCAAACAGCCCCATCGCCAAACAGCCCCTCAAGGAACAAGGCTTCTTTCACCCTACTTGCTAGCCTAGGCCCTTCCTTGCACCATAGGCTTCTACCTTTCTCCATGTAGGTTCTAAAATAGCCTAGATATCAACCTAAAGTCACACTAACCCAAACGTTAAGGCTCTAGTTTAACCTATCATTTTTTTGAGTCGTTACAATTAGTCAAAAAATGATGTCACCAAGAACTCATAGTGACCATATTGAGTTCAAAAATTCATCTTTGGAATGTGACTTTCCCTTACCTTCAATTGATGATACCCCGATCGAAGAGCAATCTTTGAGAAGAAACATGCACCTTAGAGTTGATCAAACAAGTCATCTATCCTTGGAATAGGATACTAATTCTTTATCGTGACCTTATTCAATTGTCGGTAGTCCATACACACACGAAGTGAAGCATCCTTCTTTTGGCGAACAACACCGGAGCACCCCATGGTGAGATACTCAATCTAATAAAATTGTTATCCAAAAAATCTTTGAATTGATCATTTAACTCCTTAAGTTCTATTGAAGCCATATAGTAAAGAGGAATAAGGATAGATTACGTATCGAGAAGAAGGTCGATATCGAAGTCTATTTCCCTTTCGGGATAAACACCAACAAGATCATCGAGAAACACTTTCAGAAACTCATTAATAATTGGAACTAACTCAAGAGTAGGAGTTTCGAAATGCATATACCTAACCCAAAAAAGATGATAGATACATCCTGTAGAAATCATCTTCCTAGTCATTAGGTAAGAGATAAACCCACCTAGAGGCGCTAAATTTCCACCCTTCCATTCTAACATAGGTTCATTCGGAATCTGAAATGTAACCACTCGGGTTCCACAATCAATAGAGGCATAATAATAAAGAAGTCAATCCATCCAAACAATGACATCAAAATCTATCAAGTCTAACTCTACAAGATCAACTCGAATGACTCTATGAGAAACTAAAATTGAGACTTAGCAATTTTCATAGACTCGTCTATTCATAATAAGTCACAAACATGAGTAAAGGCTGAAAAAGGTTCTAAAAGAATTTTGGGACTGACATCAAACCTCATAGCTACATAGGGAGTCACAAAAAATATTGTATCACCTGGATCAAGCAATGCATAAACATCAAACTGAAAGACTCGCAACATACCAGCCACCACATTCGAAGAACCCTCAAGATCATGTCGAGTCTAAAGAGCATAGAATTTGTTCTGATGAGGAGCACCTCTAGAGATAGAAATCACAAGGCTATGCCCGACGACCATCCTTACCCTTGCTAGCCTGTGAAGGACAATGTCACGATCTGTAACATGTCTTTCCAAAACCAAAATATACACCTGAATCGACTAAGCATCGGAAATCCAATTAGTGAACCCTCTTTGGTACCTCCACCTTTCCCTAGTCATGGTCACCATTTCGTTATCACTTCTACAAACTACTTCACCAAGTGGGTTAAAGCAATACTAATAGCCTTAAGATTCAGATTGGAAAGTCGCTTTTAAGCCCAAGTGCAACTAAATTAGCCAGAAATGAAAATTGAAATGGATCTATGTCACTGTCTGTATGTCTGTCGACAAGAATCAATCAACCAAAGAAGCAACAGATGGTTTTTCCCACACCTCTTACACACGGGGACATTTTTACCACTAGGAGTAACACCTTAAGGCCTTGGGGTAGGCACTCTATCCTTGTTGAACTTTTGAACTACAGATTTAGATGAATTCAGGCTGGAGAACATTTGTCGAAACTAAGAACGTCCATTTCCATCGGACCTAGAGTGAGAGAAATCACCATCATTCATTGTTTCCCTCTTAGACTCCATATTCTTCTCCTTAATATGTTTCTCCTCTATTTGTTGACCATGATTCATTAACCTTGATATATTCATTTCTTTGATCAACATGGCGATTCTACATTCTTTGACCACTAATTCGGACACATACAAAACAAACTTACTCATTCGTTCCCTAGAGCCGCCAACGCTTGTCGAAGCATACTTGGACAATTAAGTGAACTTCAATGAGTACTCATTCACACTCATATTCCCTTGTCTTAGATTTATGAACTCTTTCACTTTAGCTTCCCTCAACTCAAGGGGAAAGAATCGATCAAGAAATTCCCCATTGAACTTATACCAATCCAAGGGATCCACATCCAAAGCCCTGGCCTCCTTCCATTGATCATATCAAACTTGAGCAACCCATTTCAATTGGTAAGCAACCAAATCCGCCTTTTCCACCAGAGTCACACCCATAACGTCCACAATCTTATGGATTTCATCAATGAACTCTTGTGGATCCTCATCCAATTTCAAACCATAAAAATCTGGAGGATCCATTCTCGTGAAGTCTCTAACCCTTGGTGTCATCGTACCCACAATTGGGTTTCCAGAAGTTTCCACCTCCCTATTAGCTTGTATGGTTGAGGCTTGGGCCAACACTTGAAAATCAGCCCTAAACCTAACATGTGAGACTTGCTCGGCCAAAGGATCGACCTGAGCTTGAGGAACTTTGGGTTTCACATTGTCATTAGCATTTTTTCTCAACGAAGCTCTTCATGGAGGTATATTCTGAAAATACATAAAACAAGAGTTAGAAGGAAAATCCTTATAGAGTTCAACTCTATCGCGATTTTAGAGTAATGAAAGATGTGAAGTTTCCTAAAACATCTTGTAGCATCCTATTGATAAATGTAGTGTGCTTCATACTGATGAACAAGACTTACTCCTAGAACCTTTAAAACTCAGCTCTGATACCAATTTTGTCAGGACTCAAATTACCTTCTAGACATGATATGACAAATAGGATCCCGATAGAACCTAAACAAGCCACTTAACATAAACATGACACTAAGATGGACAACATAAAGAGACATAGAGATAAAGAGAAATATCAATCTCAATACTGCAGTGACATGATACAAAAAAATTATAGTACAATGAACTTATTAGCGGAAATATACTAAGTCTGACAACAAGCCTATATATCATAGATGTTACTAGGACAAATCCCTAGCTCATGAAACAAGTCTGAAAACTGAAATGACTAAAATAGAAAAAAAACTCATAAGATGTGATCATGTCCTCAAACCATGAGGACTCACCACAAGCTAAGCAAAGCTGAATCAATCCACTAGCCACGGCTGGATGGAGGAATGTCGGACCCTATATTATAAAATAATATAGGCACAAGATATGAGAAACATGCACAAACATAAACATGATAAGTTCGAAACATGATAATGCATGACCAAGTGAAATCATACTAATCGAGTTTAGTTCATAAGTCGTAAGAAGTTCAATGCAATATAAGAATCATGACATATGTATAAAACATAAGCTAAGTGAGAATATCATATCTTTTGTGGGATGTTTACCATTAACCTACATAGACCACGTGAGCAATAAAATGGAATCTGGTGTTATCACGACCCAGACCATCGTGATTGGCACCCACACTAACACTCCGGTGGGAGAACCACTACTACAACACAACCAAGCAAATAATCTAAAAACTAAGGCATTTAAATCAAACACTAAGGAAATAAAAATATAGTTCACATAAACTCTAACCAAAGTCTAACAATAATAACTGACAATGCGGAATAATAACCTAGAACATGAAAGTCAATGTACCAAAACATTCTAACAATGAAACAAGTCTAAACAAGAAGGGATACAACCCCAACTAATTAACTAATCAACTAGCTAAAACAAATGTCTAAGTCTGGAAATGGTGGACATAGACGAAAGAGAATCCCATGGTAGCCCGGAATAATTGGCTCAACATTCAAGTTGAAGCATCGATCACTGATCTTCTAAGCAAGGTTTGTAAATAGCCGCTTGAAGATGCATTGTACTCAACAAAAATAAGAGCAAGTGCAGAATTAGTACACAACCACAGTGTACTGGTAGGATCATGCGGCTATCCCACTAGTGCAACATAAACAAGTCAAACAATATTATAATCACATGCATATATATCAACATATATAATATTATCAACATTCACGAACAACAAAAAAATTCACATTTATATGTCAAATCATTGGTCCTCTCATGGAACCCAAACCCAAAGACTTAGCATGCCGGAACGTGGCAACCGATTCCATATTTATGTCAGAACGTCGCAACCGATCCCATAGTTATGCCAGAACGTGGCAACCGATCCAAGTTAGCTATGCCGAAACATGGCAACGAATCCCATTCACACACCACAATCACAATCACAAGTATATCATCAAGATCATACATTTAAGTCATGATTTCATGGCATTCATCAATTATCTATCTCATTTACAACAAGTGTGATCAACATTGCAACATTCATACATATACAAGTATCATAATGAAGCAAGAACAAGCATACATCACACAACATAGAATCACAACCATCACCTACCTCGAAACAAGCTTGAAACCCTACGAAACTTGATCATTCCCTTTCCGGATTCGTTCCACTTGTTCTTAGTCTACAAACAATCAATATAATATGGGAATCAATAAATAATCATTAATTACCCGGATTACTAACAATTCTATGAACCCTAGATCAAACCCATGATCCCAATTATCCAAATTAGGGTTGTTTCCACCATAGAATCTATAATAAAACCCTTCCCCATCAATATTCACCCATTCTATTACGTTCTACGGATCGAAAAAATGGATTCGGGGAGTGAAAAGCTTACCTTTTGCCTCAAGAATAGTGAAAACTGAGTAGGATTTGCCTGGGGTTCTTTCCTTACCTCTAAAATTTGAAAAGTGCATAATGAGGTCATTTAGGGGTTTATTAACGACTTTAATTCGCGTCGGCCCTGCCACAGTGGCCACCACCCCGCTAAAGCGGCCCCGCCAGAGCAGCAAAACCCAGCGCCAAAGTGGCATTCTCGAGACAGAAAGCTAATTCAAAAATTCAAAAATTCTCATTTCACAGCACACCTCTAACCCACAACGCTCAGTAAATACCCTTTACGCTAAGATCAATTTTGGGAGTTCTACTTTCCCGAATTCAATTCTGTAAGGTCGTACGGATTCCTTAACGAGTTATCTAACTACTAATGTAATCAAAATAATAATTACTTCACCCGATTGTTACCATATTTCCCTACACCTCAAGGACTTCGATTTCGTCCAAATCTGGACAAGGTTGGGAAAATCCAAATACTACGAAAAAGTTTTCTGTAACACTCTGTATCCTAGATAGACCAAAAATGCAGATTTTGAGATGTTGCAGGTGCGACTTACGGTCACCATCCACGGACCGTAGATCAGACCACGGTCCGCGCTGGTGGTCCGTGGTTTACCACTGCAGCCCCTCCCCAGAACTCAGTCAGAAAATCGGCTAAGTCCCAACTCACGGACAGACCTACGGTCCGTAGATCAGACCACGGACCGTGGTCTGTGT
>JAJOOS010027605.1:0-15936 GCA_029582725.1 Solanum chiquidenum
TCTATTTGACATTTTAGACTTCTATATTTTTGGAATTGTTTAATTTGATCGTATTTTAGTTTATTTTGAAGTTGGATGAAGTTTATTTTGAAATAGTTTAATATATATGTTGAAAATATTGTGTTGTTTTGGTTGGATGAAGTTTATTTTTGGCTTTGGGTTGTTTTGGTATAAATATGCAGGTGGGCAACTAAATATTGCAGCAATTTGCTGCCTATTTTGTAGCAGAAAACCGACCTCCGGAGGTCGGATTTTCAACATTACAAAAATAAAAATATCGACATCCGGTGGTCGGAATTTCAACATTACAAAAATAAAAATACCGACATCCGGTGGTTGGAATTTCAACATTACAAAAATAAAAATACCGACCTCCGGAGGTCAGAATTTTAACAATACAAAAATAAAAATATCGACCTCCGGAGGTCAGAATTTCAACATTACAAAAATAAAAATACCGACCTCCGGAGGTCGGAATTTCAACATTACAAAAATAAAAATACCAACCTCCGAAGGTCGGAATTTCAACATTTACAAAAATAAAAATATCGACCTCCGTAGGTCGAAATTTCAACATTACAAAAAATAAAAATACCGACCTCCGTAGGTCGGAATTTCAACATTACAAAAATAAAAATACCGACCTCCGAAGGTCAAAATTTTAAAATACAAAAATAAAAATACCGACCTCCGGAGGTCGGAATTTCAACATTTACAAAAATAAAAATACCGACCTCCGAAGGTCGGAATTTCAACATTACAAATATAAAAATACCGACCTCCGGAGGTCGGAATTTTAAAAATCAGAAATAAAAATACCAACCTCTGAAGGTCGGAATTTCAACATTACTAAAATAAAAATACCGACCTCCGGATGTCGGTATTCCAATTCTGACCTCAGGAAGTCGGAAATAATAATATATGAATTTTCCGACATAAAATAAAAACTGACCTCGAGAGGACAGTAAATACCAACCTCCAGAGGTCGGTATTGAATAGCGACCAAGCTTTTTCCGACCTAAGTTGGGATGTCGGTTTTAGGTCGATATTTCAAGGAATACCGACCTTCGGAGGTCGGTATTTGTAGGTCGGTATTCACTATTTTTTTAGTAGTGATAGAGGCCATTTTCCCTTCTTTTTTCCCTTCTTTAGGCATTAGGCTTTGAACCCACTGTTTTGATATGACTATTTTGTGGTAAAACGCTCTCTCTATCAAGAAATTCTTCATTTCCCAAGATTCGAACTCTAAACCTCTAGTATATGCTCTAACCCAACCTTTGGGGCCTCAGGATTATTCCATTTGGCTTTGACCCAAAAGGTGCTTCAATAGGAGACATAATTTAACATGGTATCAGAGCATGACTCATCTCACCCAATGTTGGGGCCCAAAAAAAATCAAAAATTGCCCAAAATTGCCCACGCACCAGATGCTAAGCATTGGGCGTGAGGTGGGGTGTTAAAAGCAAAAAGTCCCACATTAATGGTTAATGAGATGGGTGGACTCCTTATATGGCTTGGCAATCCTCCTCCCATTGAGCTAGTTTTTGGGGTGTGAGTTAGGCTCAAGACCTAATTTAACAATCCTAAACTCGACCTTATATGACTCCTAAAATTCCGACCTAGAATTTGCCTAAGTCAAGTTTCACAACCTCCTTTTGAGTTCAATCGAATCAACACTGTTTAAAACTCTGTCTATCAGAGTGAGAAACAGAGTCCATGGGTAAATGTCAAAATAAATTATCTTCTGATGATAAACAGAGAAAAAAGTTGTTAATTAAGCTTCAATATTCATGTAAGAACACAAATACTTGTAATTTGACTGTTAATTAGTCACTATAGTGCTTCAACAAGTTACACAACCATGATTAATATAATAAATATTTTGGTATTGAGTAAATATAATAAAGTTACACAACCATAAATACAATTTCAAATTTTGGATCTCTCTCTGTATCTATTCATCGAACCAAGTTATGTTCAACCCACCCCATTCGTTCATAGGCACACGTAAGGCTCTCCAAACGCCTTGTGACGTGATAACAAGGTTATTTTGACATGGTGGTTGATAATCATGTTTCTCATCACAACCCATAGTCGAATCACATTTATCCACAACCATGGCATTTACGCTTCTTCCATTACCATTTATCGTTATGTTGCTTAGACATCTCCCTCCTCCATTGTACCAACCAGTCGAAAGAGCTACAACATGTGTATCATCAGAATGATACTTGTTATCACATTTTGATGGTCATCTCCATCTCCATTTCCACCCTTTTCGAAACTATTCAATGTGAGAATTGCTTAAGTCTTGCTAGACACTTGAGGCGAACATTTGTAAGTAGGGTATATTTTGTCTTTGATGCAACATATGTCATCTTCTTCGATGTTACAATGCCCGTTGGACGGCTTTTTTGCCTTAATCTTGCTACTAGACTTGCAGATTTGCAATCTTGACTCTGAGAAACTACAAATAGTTGAAAGAATTAGCAACACAATAAGAGATTTAGTACACAATCTAATGTTGTTCATGATCAATCTTTCTCTTAGTTTGAAAATGCTTGATTTTTGATAGTTTTTGGGAGCTAGTTTATTAGTCTATATAAAGTTTGATCACATAAAACTCCAACCTTGTGTTCAAATTTCCAATATATTCCTCTAAGCTTGTTGTATACTCCTTGCATTCCTTTTTACTTGTCACAGTTTTCATTTTGAGAATCAAACCATATGAATTTTAACTTGACTAACATTTTAATCTATATTTTTTCATCAAATTGATATGACAAAAAACTATAATTTTTAGTACTTTTTTGTATAGTTTTTGAATATCCAAATTTTAAAATCTAATCTAATTTAACCTAGATATTTAGTCAATTGACTGTTGAAAAGTGCGACATGGCAACTAAAAAGGAACGGAGGGAGTATATGTTAAACTGAAACAAAATGGCCCTTATAAAATTGATGTCTTCATCATGATAACTTGGTTTTATGTTGCAGCCGTACAAAGATTCCTATTGGCATATGAATTTTTTCCTGACAAAAAAGACAACAAAATTTGATCCAAAAACAAATTTGGAAACAAAGATAGTCTCAATCAGCCGAACTAAGACACCACGCTATTAAAATTTCCACCAATAAGCATATTCATCTATCAACGAATAATAAACATTTCATAAGAAAAGAATAATTTGGAGTTTCAATCTCAAAGAAAGGTATAGGTTCAATTTTAAGACAAAATCGCGGAACGTAACAAAAAAATTGTTGTTAAATTAGGTCTTAGACCTAACTCACACCCCAAAAGCTAGCTCAAAGGGAGGAGGAATGACCAAGCCTTATAAAGAGTCCACCCATCTCATTAACCACCAATGTGGGACTTTTGTCATTCTTTTAACACCCCACCTCACGCCCAGTGCTTAACATCTGGTGCGTGGGCAATTTTGATTTTGGGGGCCCCAACATTGAGTGAGATGGTCCCTGCTCTGATACCATGATGAGAAGCAGAGTATACAACAATAGAAGAAGAAGATGATGAATTAGAGAGGAGATGTGTCGATTGATAATCAGATTGTTAAATTAGGTCTTAGGCCTAATTACATCCCAAAAGCTAGCTCAAAGGAAGGAGGATTGCCCAAGCCTTATAAGGAGTTCACCCATCTCATTAACCACCAATGTGGGACTTTTGTCATTCTTTAACACCCCACCTCATGCCCAGTGCTTAGTATATAGTGCGCGCGTGGGCAATTTTGATTTTGGGGGCCCCAACATCGGGTGAGATGGGCCCTGCTCTGATATCATGTTAAATTAGGTCTTAGGCCTAATTAACACCCCAAAAGCTAGCTCAAAGGGAGGAGGATTGCCCAAACCTTATAAGGAGTCCACCCATCTCATTAACCACCAATATGGGACTTTTGTCTGTTAAATTAGGTCTTGGGCCTAACTCACACCCCAAAAGTTAGCTCAAAGGGAGGAGGATTTCCCAAGCCTTATAAGGAGTCCACCCATCTCATTAACCACCAATGTAGGACTTTTGTCATTTTTTAACACCCAACCTGACGCCCAGTGCTGTAACGACCCAAACCGTCTTTATTTGGGAAGAGCAAAAATTTGGGAAATTCTAGGCCACTGTCCCGTCATGCCGCTAGGGTGGCAGCGCCACAGCGGGGTAAGTAGTCGCCAAGAAGGGATAGGCAAGACAGAATGTAAATAACGCGAATTCTTATTTTCTCTTTCTTCATAAAATACCTAAATTAGTCGTAAAACACCCTAGAAACCCCCCAAAAAGTTGCTCTAAGCCTGGGAAGAAAGGAGAAGGATATTTCTAGCATAAGGAGGTCGATGGATGGTGGATTTCCAATCAAGATCACCTTCACAAAGTCCATAAATAAGAGTCGAAGTCAAAACTCTGTGCAGCTGCTTGGCGCTTAGATAGGCTAGGTTTTATGAATTGAGTAATTATAAATTTGTGCTCAGTGCGTAATATATGTAAATCAATGGTAGGATTTATGCGTAGGCTTTCGTTTACCGTACGAAATATTATTAAATACTAGGAAGAAGCCTTAGATGATGAACTAGGGCTAAGTATGGTCGAATTAATATTACATGATATACGTCGATGAATAGTTCATTGGAATAGTTGTGATTCTATGATTGTGTGATGTAGGTTTATTCTTGCTTCATTATGATACATGTATGTATGCGAATGTTGCATTTTTTATCACATTAATTGTAGAGGAGGATATATGAATGATGAATGTCATGAATCATAACTTGATTGTATGATTATGAGAATGTACTTTGTGATTGTGATTGTGGCTTGTTGAATGGATCGGGTGTTGCGTTTCGACACACTAACTTGGATCGATTACCATGTTCCGATATAACTTTGATTGGTTGCCACGTTTTGACATAACTATGAGATCGATTGCCACGTTCTGACATAAACATTGGATCGGGTACCACGTTTCGGTATGCTAACAGTTTGGATTTGGGTCCCTTGAGAGGACCAATGACTTGACATACTTGTGCATCTTGTAATGATGAAGTGCGTGTTGTTCGTAAGTGATATATGATGACTGTTCTACCCTATTGTAAGTGATTATGATGATCTAATTATATTGTGAGGGCGAGAAGTTGAGGTAGTGTACGGAATTCATGTATTTACCCTGTAACATATGTGTGGGGGCTTATGATTAATAGTTAGCAAGCTTGATATAATGTACCACATGACGAAGGCGGGGGTAATATAAAAGAGGAAGTAATGGTATGTAGTGGGTGGTTAGTCAGAATGCTTGTAGTTATATTCATGGTCTCTTCTGTGTGTTAGAATGGCTAGGCTATGATCAAGAAACTAGTGAGTAGGTTGACTAAGAATGTGGTTAGTAGTAAGGGTGCTAGTGAAATTCTAAGGTATCTCAGAAGGGGTAAAGGTGGAGAAGCGAGTGGTTTATTGCATATTCTTTCTAGTTGATTTCTTATGTTATGCGGTGGGCGTCGGATTGACCGATGATGTCTACCAGTACGTGTGGTTGTACTGATACTGCTTTTGCTATGCCTTTTGGGCATAGACTGGATGCAAGTTGGTGGTATTTCATTAGATGAAGACGAAGAATTCTCCATCAGCATCTTTCTTTCCTTCCGCATGGTGGGAGCTGCGTCTTTTATTTATTTCGTCCAGTTTGTACTCTTAGTAGCTCTTGTACCTATTTAGACTAGATCCTTGGGGGTGTTAATTACTTTGCAAGTCTTAACCCGAATTTGTTTAAGAAGGTTTTCATTTATAAAAACACTATAATTTTATTATCTTCATTTTATGCTAATTTTCCGCATGATTTAACCAATTAGATATGAGGTTCTCCTACTTAGGTGTTAGAGTGGGTGCCGCATGGCCCGATGGGTTGGATCGTGACAAATTGGTATTAGAGCCCAGGTTACCGGTCTCCTAGTATAAGAGCAAAATGTGGACTAGACTCATGCGGATTGGTGTGTTGACGTCCACATCTAATCTTCAGGAAGCTAGAAATCATTCTAGGGAATTGTTCCACTCATTCTCTCCTTTCGTGCGAGTTGAGTCCAATTGGTATCTTCCGATTCTAATTGGTATCTCAACAAAGTGAACCGGAGATCGTGGTCACGACTGAAGGAACACAAGCAAGGTAAATTGGAACTGAGAAGGTTCCAATTGGTATCTATCCCTAAGGGTTGTGTAATTGCATGGATGACCAGAAATGGTTATCCATGGAGCAAACTAACTAATAATTTGGATTTGACTGTGAGTTGTATTTTAGAAACTGTGAATGTGTGATTCTTGTTGTCTGAATTAATTGCAAATATGAAGTTGTAATTGCTTGAATGTGATGAGGTGATTAGGTGAACTATAAATGTGTGTCGGAACTTTGATATGTGCAATGTGTTGGCCTAATTAATTGAAGTTAGGCGAGTTGTAAATGCTTGAGTATTGTGAAACTCGTGGTGAAAAGAAGACCCTGACTAGGTTCAATACAAGAGTTTAGATAAAACTACGAGGTGACTGTGAGGAAGATCTGAACGTGTCTTGCGTAAGGTCCGGTGGGTTGGGTCACGACAAGTGCTTAGCATCTGGTGCGTGGGCAATTTGATTTTTGGGGGCCTCAACATTGGGTGAGACAGGCCATGCTCTGATAACATGTTAAATTAGGTCTTGGGTCTAACTCACACCCCAAAAGCTAGCTCAAAGGGAGGAGGATTGTCCAAGCCTTATAAGGAGTCCACCCATCTCATTAACCATCAATGTGGGACTTTTGACATTCTTTAACAATGGTTGAATTTGCATTCAATCAATTCAATCCACGTGTGCTTTAAACCACGTTATAAATTCAACTGTATCTACATAGGGAACAAGATGAAGATGTGAGACGAGGGCATATTATATACACAAATATGAATTTGAATTGGTTAGAAAACCAATACTAATTATCTCAAGTTATTTGGGAGTATAAACTTGTTTTATGAATAAATTAAAAAATTAAAAAACACTCAGCCCTTTGAACATTTCTTAGGCACTTAGCAAAACTTCAATTGGATTTAGCTTATTCCATCATCTATCTTTTTTAAAATTAATTGGGTGAGAGTTACCTTTAGAGTCTTTTTTACATTTTAATGATGGTGGTATTAGGCCAGCTTACGCAACGTTGATTATTTCTTTTGATACCTACTATCTCTCACGAGCACATTTATCATGGAAAATAGTGAAGGAACAAGATTTTGTATAAGGAGAGGACTATATTCATAAAAGATACTAAAATGTTAAAGTAGGGATTCAAGCTTATGACCTAAAACAATTTTTGGACCAGCTTTATAACTCTATCTGAATTTTTTATGTCAAGGAAATTCAATAGTTTATATGTACTAAATTTTTATTTTATATTTTGCTCTATTTGCAAAGTATAATTTTTCGATGAAAGGAATTCATTTGAACTCTTTTTCTCTTGTTATATTAGTTCTGCCGCACTAAAGAGGCTTATATGTAGATAGAAAGAATTCACCTAGTAATTTTTTTTTCTTGTCTCTATTGGAATTTGAACTTGAGACCTTATGAATGTTGTTTCTCCTCATTGATCACCAGGCCACACCGTTGAATACGAGGTACATTTCCGATGCATATTGAACTTGAATAGGAAGGCAAATATGTTCATCCAATAACATGAGAAATATTATTTTCATGTCTAATTCTGTGGCATTTGCATAGGCGAATTCAGCGTCAGTGATAGCAGTGAGTGATGAAACTTTTCGGAGTTATTTCCTTGTTATTAGGTGGTTGGTGTTAATCCACAAATATTGTATTTAAAGTCATTTGAATTCAATGGAAAGATAAGCGGAAATTCATTCCATTTTATTGAGTACTTTAACTCGAGGTCTCTCTTAACGAATCAACAGAACAAGTTGTATGTAAGAGAAAAACATCTGATTTCATCTTGCAGTGTATCATAACTAGATCCTTTATCAGGGGATCACCTTTTATTTGCTTGCTTTTGCTTAGTTCCATAAGCTTTATTCATATGCAGATCTTGTTCATTAATCAGACCAGAATATATCAAGTTGTCCCCATTGTTTCTCAGGCACTCCTAATGCCTTCCAAACAACTTTGGATGCGTCAACAATGTTGTTATCACACGGTGGTTGATAATCATGAACATCGTCACATCCCATTGTGGAATCACCCTCATCCACAACCATAGCATTCGTTTGCCTTCCGTTCCCATAAATCGTTATATTCTGCATACACCTCTTTTCACCACTGAACCAACCTGTTGAGAGTGCAACCACCGGTGTGTTATCTGAATGGTATTTGTTGTCACATTCGGATTTTCCACCACCATCACCGCCTTTTTGGAAACTGTTGATAGTTAGAACAGCTTTCGTCTTGCCTGAAATAGGAGGCGAGCACTTGTAAGTAGTGTACGACTTTCCAGGCTTGCAACATTCTGATTGATAGCCTATTTTGCATTTCCCTGGTGGTGGTTTTATGCCTTCAATCTTCCCACTGGGGTTGCACGACGAAGGTTGTGCCATGGCACATGAAATTAGTGTACTCACAAGAATTATTGTGAGGATGATGAGAATGGAAACTTTTGGACTAGAGTTCATCTTCATTTTCTTTGTTTGAGTTGTGTTGGTGAGTGTTAATAAAAGACCGTTAGGCACTCTGTCTAGTGGTATAAGTTGTGTTGGTGAGGAGGGGGGTGAAGAAAGGGTAAAAAAATAGAACTATTTATAGTGTGACAAAGTGTTGGTGTATGGATAAATTATAATGGTTAATTCGTGATCTCCCAAGAGAACTTTTATTGAAGAAGCTTGGTTTTTATCTAACAAGGTAACAACAAAGTTGAATTTGTGTTGAGATTCATTTTAACGTAATACAATAAACACACACTCAAATCTGGCCTCAGCTGATAAGTAAACACTTCAACTTTGAATATGCACGTCTATACACCTCAACTTGTCTCTACTTGATGAATACTCTTAACTTACGAAATAATCATTTAGACACCTCCAAAATTTATGTGTCATGTCAGCGTCAACTGTCCACGAATGGGGGACGACAGCACAAGACAGCAGCCACTAAATGCCGTAGGACATCTTAGTAAACCTGATGGAGACCAAATTTTGTTGTCTTTTTGTCATGAGAAAAGTCATGCCTATAGGAATCTTTGCAACGGCAGCACAAGAGAAGTTATAATCTTGAACAAAATGATGGAGACATTTTATTTTTTTAAAGTAAATTTATACCACTACACAGTGGTCAAGTGGCTTTTTATTAATAATAATCATAAAAAATTATCAATAGGAATAAGTACAAGCAAGGGAGGCTAGGCCTTATCTTACCAATCCTAATGAGGTACCTAATCTCTACTAATTAATAACCATGAAGAAAATACGAGCTAGAAAGAACTAGATATTCTATGATCATCACAAAGTTTATAATACACTCTATGATGATATTACAAGTGAGGATTCTTAAGTAATGAAAAATCATAAAGGCCAAGGAGAAAGTTGAGTTATCAATCTCAAACTTCCTTTTACAAATGTATGAACTAAACAAGATAGATTGGCCTTCTAAAGGAACCTGAAATATGTTTCTCTTGTCTTCTTCTTCAAATCTGTCCAATAATAGTTGATAGATCATCGCTTCTTGGCTTTATTGAATCTTGTTGAAGTTGTTGATACTGCCATATGATTTTGCTTTGCGAGTCGCATCAGTAGTTGCCTTGGAGCAAATTCCTCAGTCACTTTACCATCCCAACTATGCTTTATTTCATGCTTCGTTTTGTTGTTGCGTTGCTGCCTAGGAGAAATATCTGCATTCCTAACTGCAATTGCAAAACAATAATCCAGCATTTCATCTTCCTCACCCTCCTCAGAGATGTCCTCATCATCTAGGTTAGCCAACTTATTTGGGGACAAAGTACTACTACCACCAACTTGAAGTTGTTTGTTAATGTTAATCGGTGCAAGTGAAGCCAATTTTTCAATATTAGAACTCACCAAACGATCACTTAAGATTGCAGCAACATTTGTTGATGGTGACAAACCTTGCCGGGGAGTTACTAACTTGGCACTACTAGGCACAAAAGCAGGAGTTGTTGGGCAAATGATGGAGACATCGATTTTATAAGGGCCATTTTTTTTTATCATATAACAAATTTATAATTTAGAAGATATTGCCTCGGAGTTTCAGTGTTCGGTATATGTAGTATTGAGGTCCTATTAAATTTGGAGGAAGTTTTATATTGGGTAAAAAATGTATTTTTAATAAAGATAACTCAGTATTCAATAAGGTTTGAGAACTTGAAACCTTTGATTAAGTACGAAGAAGAAGTCCTCACCACTCATCACAATCTTCATTTGTGATGACTTAGGTTGCATCAGAGACAAAATTATTATCGCATTCACTCTTGATTACTTTTTCTGTTACATATTAAGTTTTTTATTTCTTGTGGATTACATTGAGTATGCAGTTGTATGTCGTTACTGTCTTGCAAACTCAAACGTACAAAATAATCTTAACCCCTAAAATTAGTATATAGATTTTATAATTTTTGTTAGATTTGAAATTATTCACTTTATTAATCAACATATTTCTTTTAGCATTCTGCCCTTACATAAGTAGAGTACCACATTGGTAATAGAAAGTGAATCCAAACTTAATGTACAATATAAAAGGCAGCACTAATATAGCGGCAGAAACCACGCAGCCACGCAGTGAGCACAAAGAGAACTATTCTTTCGCCTTTTACTAAAGAATATCGTGTGCACGTTGCATTTAGTGGCATACGCCTATTTTTGGAGGAGTTCTCAATTTTTACATCCCCCTACAATTCTAGTTTTAACCTTTAACAACTTATCCAGTACATGGTAATTGTAGTAAGATCTCAACTGTCAACTTATCCAGTACCTGGTAATTGTAGTAAGATCTCAACTTATGACATGTGTCCCTTGAAGAGTGTTGATGTATCATAATTCGGAATATATTTATCCTTTTTCCCATTTTAGAATATTCCATGAATTATCTTCCGATGTAAGCGTTTCCACATAGACAACTTCATATCAGCGGCCATGGCATAGGGGTGTGTAAGTTGAAAAGAATTTCTACTACCAATTTAATGATTGTTTCTTTCAGCTTTCAATAATTAGTACTTAAAATTCATCCTTTGTTTTCACTTATTAAAAATGGACACTAAGAGCCTGCTTGGATGTACTTAAATAACTTTTAAGTCAAAAAATAAAAAATAGGGAGAGACCTACTTTTAATTTCTAACTTATTTTAAGTCATTTTTGACTTATTTTAAATTATTTTTTATATTTGTCAAATACTTCTAGAAGTCAAAAACTACCTTAAAAGTAGGTTTGACCAATTTTTAATACATTCCAAACACCCTATAAGTCAATTAAACATTTCTTCCTCCTGTCAAAACCAGTGTCCATTATTTGGCAAATTTGCTCTCTTCTTTGCAACACACAACCAGATTACAAATGTCAAATCAAGTACTCCCTCCATCCCGGCATTTTTCGGATATCAAAATTCAAACAAGTCTATCTTTGACCGTAATTTTTTTATAGATTTTTTAAACATTTTGAATTTTCAATTATTATGACTTATAGTACTTTTTACGTAGTTTACAAATATATAAATTTTATTTCAAAAAAATTGAAGATTTCATACGCAAATTCCCAGTCAAACTTAAATTGTTTTGACTCTTGAAAAATGAAAAGTGTCACATAAATTGGGACAGAGGGAATAAGTTTTTTAAGCTTTTTGTGTTAATGAGGCAAACCTCATTAACTCTTTATCCCAAATAGAGACCCTTTACCATATGATAGAAAAAAATAAACTTGAGTTATTCTCTTTTAGCTATCAAATTCAATTTTAGTTGATCATGTCAAAACACCTATCTCTTAGCTAATTTATCATTTGAATCTCTGATACCTTTTGGCCCAACTACATTTATAACGTTCCTTCAACTGCAAATCTATCGGTCTCAGATGTATCTTGGAAGATTAGTTTTACTGATGATGCCATTGAAATGCAAAAGTCTTTTGTCCAATTGAAACTCCTGCTCTCCTGCTGCAACACTACCGTTCCTTGGAGATGAGATTAACTCGTGCTACAAACTCATCAATTCCAGGTTTATTTTGCTGTTTTTTACTCCTAAGCACTGAAACCTGTAGAAGATCACAATGATAACTACAACTGATGGTCGAAGTTAATGTTGGATGATAACTCGTGCAGTTACATTTTGCAGCAACAGAAGTCAAAAATAGTATGTTAAAGAACAGAATCAGCGCAAGTTGTGTGAGATCTGCAATATTGAAAGCCTTCTCCTCAACATATCAACACAAAAAGCTAGATTTAAGCAATACCTATTAATCCTTTTAACTAACCAATTATAATGATTTATATGCAAATCATTATATGATAAGCGCACAAACAGGTAATTATCATCTTTGAACCTCATTACCAAGTCTAAGGCTCGAGCTTTAGTTCTCTAGGTTCAATTGATTAAGCTCGAAGATTAATCTCTCGTGTTTTCCAGCAATTAAGCAGATATTTGTCTAATGGATGGGATTCTCCTAAAAAAGAAACAAGAATATGAACAATGACAAAGTAAATAAGCTATCAATATTTTTGGTGATCAACTTTGACCATAAGCCAACTTGCTCCTAATTAATCTAATTGTCATTAAAGCAACATTGCCAATTGTTATGCAGATGTTCCTGCCTTTACTCCCCTCACCCCTCCCAAACACACACAGAAAGAAAGATAGATAGATAGAGAGAATTATTTAACTTGAGGTACCATCAGTTTAAACACAGAAATCATTGTATGTTGCATAAAACGTGAGAATATGCAGATTTATGATACCTTGGGCGTATCCATAGAGCTGCCAAAATAACCTATTCCAAAAGATGAGGAAGAATATACAGCTGCAATCTCAACAGCTTCCAGCCTAGCCAAACTGCCCCCAACCTATGGACAATGGATTGCCAGCCAATGTGGAAGGAAGTTCCTTTATTTTCTAAAACATGAGAAAAGAGAAAGATAAGGAAACACTGGAACAGTCTTACCAGTCTTGGAGGCTCTGCTTGAACTAGAAGGAATCCAGCATTTTGGTCAACTCCGCATTGACTGTTTTCTTGAATAGTTTGCAAAACCTTTTTACAGGCAGAAGATGGACCAGCTTGAGACCTGCAGAAAGAAAAATGCAAGTACAAAAATTTCAAGCGCGAAAAGTGAGATGGAATATATGTTTGTTCAAGTTCACAAATTTAACAATGAGCACTAATTTACAGTAAATTTCATGGATTTTGCAGGTAAAATTTTCTCCACCATATAGGACTTCAACAACCATATTGACCATAGCTAATAATAAGGAGAAAAGATAACGTGGACAAATGGGAAAGCAGGTATCTCAGATACGTGGCAAACATACAGTGATGATGAGATACAGCATTCCCGAGCAGCAAATTCTTTCATTAGGTACTCTCCAGCACCACTGACACAGCATCCCACTATAAATGGAGCTCCAAAAGGTCCCCTTGACGATGCCCAACAACCGGAACCGTACATTGCTGCTAGACCCACACGCCCACTTACCTGTTATAAGTTCAAAGATTGAAATAACCAATCCAAAGAACTTATCTAGATCGTACGAATAGTGCAAGGAAAAAAGATAAACTCAAAGCTCAACCAGAAGCAAACATCTTGGACAAAACCAAAACTGTGATACAACCTTCTGCTTCCTTCAATAATATAATAGTTTTTCAATATTCACCAAACTGGTGGTTGTAAAGTCGAAGTATGATATAAGCCTTTCAAGCAGTCCGTCATGAGCAGAGAATCAAGTGCAGGAAAAGGATATACAGAAGAACTATGAAGAAGAAGAAATGAGAGGAGGGTAAGAGGAAACGATCATTCAAAGGATGAACATGATAAAGCCAACTGGTCATATCAAACCAAAAGGAAGAATTCAGGCCACGATCGATTGAGCGCTGTAAAGTTTCTCACTATCCAAATTCCAACGAAATGACAAGGCTAACTTATACACAATAGTAACTTCTAAACAATACTGAGAAGTTTAATAAAAGCAGCGGAGGTATATAAGATGGGAAAATATGTGTATAATTTACACATAATAATAAGTTCTAAACAATACTAAGAAGTTTTAACAGAAGCAGCGGATGTATAGAAGATGGGAAAATAAGTGTATACTATCTAGATACAAATAAAAAACTTCAAGGATCTCAGTGTTGTTAGCACTTAGCTTGCACGGCCCTATGTTCACTATCCACCACTGTCAACTCTTATATATTGTATATTAGTACGTGTGAGTTGTATCTTTCTTCCTCCATTTTTTCTAGAGGATACACCAATTAGCTTGAGCTTGGGGCATTATAGATATTGTTTGACCAAAAATTGTGTCTGTTCTTTGATGAAAGTCCTCACGAAGTCCTTAGATAGACAAGACCTTTAAAAATGAACACAGAAGGAGAAGAGACTGCCTGAAAATGTTAATCAACAGACAATTCTGTCTTGCTAGAATTACCAAGAAAATCAATTTGGAGAACTGGTTCTTTCCCAAAAGGCATGTGCATTGACAAATGCAACACCCCTTTTCAAGAACTGCAGTTGTGTTCAATAATGAACTTCCACTTATATTATGACAGAATGAGAATTTTCTACTTTCCAAGTCCGAACAACAGTGTCAGCCATATTCAGGCTCTAATTACAACTTACGATAATCTTACTGATAAAAGAACTGAGGATAATCTTAAATTCATAATCTTCATCACATAAATTTAAAGCCTGAATTCAGGACACCCACCACCACCAATTGAAGTAACTAACACCTAGATAAAACTGCACCAGTCACAATCCTTCTGATTTTGAAACCTTCAAGGTATTAAATTCATTCACAACATGCACATATATGGGTATAGCAGAAAAAACAGAAGTTGGGCAGAGAAACAGCTACTGCAAAACACTCAAATTTATTAATTAGAAAGAAACTTAAAAATCATTTCTAATTTTATCACCTTCAGTGCTATCCCACCGCTAGAGCTTCCACAAGCCATATGTCCTTTCGAATCGAGACAGATAACCCCAACAGTGTCTGAAATTAAGTCTTCGTCTAATGCATCGAACAAGGAGATTTGGTCACCCACTCCATCTCCCCTCAATTGATCAGATGATTGGCTCTCTACTTCTAAAAAAGATGCACATGTATAAGACACACATACATAGGGAAGAGGGAGAGGGTAACAACCAATTAACAATATACTAATATTTTCTCACTATGAAAAATTACTGGAAAACCAAGTTGGTCCAGCCAACAAGAAAATATTGGTATACAACAAAAACATACCTAGTGTAGTCCCACAAGTGACGTTTGGGAAGGGCAGTGCGTACACAGCCTTACCCCTACCTTACCCCTACCTTGTGAAGGTAGAGAGGTTGTTTCCGCAAGACCCTCGACTCAACTAAAACATATCAAAATCAAGTACTGAAAAAGAAAATAGAGAGGCATGTCTCACCCAAGACAACATAAAGAAAAGAAAAATCCAGTTCCCAAACAGATGCTATATGTGCAAAAAAGAGGCTGAAACCCCAGACACCTTCTTCTTCATTGTGAGGTGGCCTCAGAATTATGGAGCATGTTTTTTTGTTTCTCTGGCATCAATTGGACCACACCCCTCACAGTTAAGGATGCATATGATAGTTGGAGCCTATGGAAAGTTGACAAAGCCATCAAGAAGATCTGGATTATGATACATGCTTGTATTTTTTGGTGTATTTGGTTAGAGAGGAACAAGAGATGTTTTGATGGAGAGTCAACTGCTTTAGGCATTTTGAAGAGTAGGTGCATTGCAAATTTGTTTAGTTGGTCCAACTTGTATCCTGCT